>CAUYLG010037446.1:0-22078 GCA_963573385.1 Cacajao melanocephalus
TTTTTTTTTTTTTTTTTTTTTTTTTTTTTTTTTTTTTGCTTATTCTTCATATTTGAATGACAAACTTTTTTAATTTTTTATTTTATTTATTTATTTATTATTTTTGAGATAGAGTCTCACTCTGTTGCCCAGGCTGGAGTACAGTGGCCCAATCTCAGCTCACTGCAACCTCTGCCTCCTGGATTCAAGCAGTTCCCTGCCTCAGCCTTCCCAGTAGCTGGGATTACAAGCGCCTGCCACCATGCCTGGCTAATTTTGTTATTTTTAGTAGAAACAGAGTTTCACTGTCTTGGGCAGGCTGGTCTTGATCTCTTGACCTCATGATCCACCCGGTTCAGCATCCCAAAGTGCTAGGATTCCAGGTGGAAGCCACTGCTCCCAGCTTTACACAGTTTTTTCTTTTTGAACCAATTATTTACAAGGTGTCACTGTACTTAGGAAAGGGACCAGTTTATGTTATGAGTTAGCAGGTATTTGATATATAACACAGTGTTTTAGGTATAAGCATTTGTTTTTATTTTCCTCTGTAAATGTAGATCATCCTGATGCTCACAATGCAATATCTGCTCAGTAAAATCATTTTCATATTTTCTGCTACAGTTATTATACTCCTAGGTATACCCATCAAAAATATATGCATGTTTCTCTAAGACATACATAGCTAAACATTCATAGCAACATTATTTGTACTAATTTCCAAGTGGAAAATAATCCATGTGGTCATAAGCTGCAAATGGATAATTTGTAATTTAGTTATATAATGACACACTTGATAGGAATAAAAAAATGAATTACAACTACATGCAACTAATTAATGATTTAAAAAACACAAGTGTGAATAAAAGAAGGCAGACAAAAAAATACATACTAGATGTTTTATTTACATAAGATTCCAAAACAGACAAAACTAAACTATTGTTAGAAGTTGTATTAGTCCATTTTCATGCTACTTATAAAGACATACCTGAAACTGGGAACAAAAACAGGTTTAATTGGACTTACAGTTCCACATGGCTGGGGAGGCCTCAGAATCATGGCAGGAAGCAAAAGGCACTTCTTACATGGCAGCAACAAGCGAAAATGAGGAAGAAGAAAAAGCCCTAATAAACCCATGAGCTCTCATGTGACTTATTCACCATCACAAGAATAGCACTGGAAAGACCAGCCCCCATGATTCAATTACCTCCCCCTGGGTTCCTGCCACAACATGTGGGAATTGTAGGAGATACAATTCCAGTTGAGATTTGAGTGGGCACACAGCCAGTCCATATCATTCCACCCTGGCCTTTCCAAATTTCATGTTCTCACATTCCAAAACCAATCAAGCCTTCTCAACAGTACCCAAAGTCTTAACTCATTTTAGCATTATCCCAAAGTCCACAGTGCAAAGTCTCATCTGAGACAAGGCAAGTTCCTTCTACCTATGAGCCTGTAAAATCAAAAGCAAGCTAGTTACTTCTTAGATACAATGTGAGTACAGGTATTGAGTAAATACAGCCATTTCAAATGGGAGAAAATGGCCAAAACAAAGGTGTTACAGGGCCCATACAAGTCTGAAATCCAGAGGGACAAAGTTTAAAGCTCCGAAATGATCTCCTTTGACTCCAGGTCTTACATCCAGGTCATGCTGATCAAGAGGTGGGTTCCCACAGTCTTGTACAGCTCTGCCCCTGTGGCTTTGCAGGATATAGCCCCCCTCCTTGCTGCTTTCACAGTCTGGTCTTGTCTGCAGCTTTCCCAGACACATGATGCAAGATGTAGGTGGGTCTACCATTCTGGGGTCTGCAGGATGGTGGCCCTCTTTTCACAGCTCCACTAAGTAGTGCCCTAGTAGGGACTCTGTGTGAGGGCTCTGATCCCACATTTCCCTTCCGTACTGCCATAGCAGTGGTTCTCCATAACGGCCCCACCCCGCAACAAACTTTTGCCTGGGCATCCAGACATTTCCCTACATCTTCTGAAATCTAGACAGAGCATTCTTGACTTCTGTGCACCCACAGGCTCAACACCATGTGGAAGCTGCCAAGGTTTGGGGCTTTCACCCTCTGAAGTCACAGCCCAAGCTGTAGGTTGGTGCCTTTCAGCCAGGGCTGGAGTGTCTGGTACACAGGACACAAAGTCCCTAGGCTGCACATAGTGCAGGGACTCTGGGCCTGGCCCATGAATCCAGTTTTTCCTCCTCGACCTCTGAACCTGTGATAGAAGGCGCTGCCCTAAAGTTCTCTGACATGACCTGGAGATAATTTCCCCCTGATCTTGAGATTAACATTAGTCTCCTTGCTACTTATGCAAATTTCTGCAGCCAGCTTGAATTTCTCCCCCAGAAAATGGGTTTTTCTCTTCTATCGCATAATCAGGCTGCAAATTTCCCACTTTTATGCTCTGCTTCCCTTATAAAACTGAATTCCTTTAACAGAACCCAAGTTACCTCTTGAATGCTTTGCTACGTCGAAATTTCTTCTGCCAAATACCCTAAATCATCTTTCTCAAGTTAAAAGTTCTACAGATCTCTAGAGCAAGGCAAAATGCCACTAGTCTCTTTGCTGAAATATAAGAAGAGTCACTTTTACTCCAGTTCCCAACAAGTTCCTCATCTCCATATGAGACAACCTCAGCCTGGATCTTATTGTCCATATTGCTATTAGCATTTTGAGCAAAGAAATTCAACAAGTCTCTAGGGAGTTCTAGACCTTCCCACATTTTCCTGTCTTCTTCTGAGCCCTCTAAACTGTTCCAACCTCAGCCTGTTACCCAGTTTCAAAGTCCTTTCCACATTTTCAAGTATCTTTTCAGCAATGCCCCACTCTGTTGGTGCCAATTTACTGTCTTAGTCCATTTTCATGCTGCTGATAAAGACATACCTGTAACTGGGAAGAAAAAGAGGTTTATTTGGACTTACAGTTCCACATGGCTGGGGAGGCCTCACAATCATGGTGGGAGGTGAAAGGCACTTCTTACATGGTGGCAACAAGAGAAAATGAGGAAGAAGCAAAAGCAGAAACCCCTATAAACCCATCAGATCTCATGAGACTAATTAACTATCATGAGACTAGCACAGGAAAGATTGACCACCATGATTCAATTACCTCCGCTTGGGTCCCTCCCATGGCATGTGGGGATTCTGGGAGATACAATTCAAGTTGAGATTTGGATGGGGCCACAGCCAAAACATATCTGAAGTCAAAGCAGTAGTTATCATAGGTAAAGAGGTAATTAACTTTTGGGAAGGAAGAAGTAGGAAAGAAAGTCTAGTTACTCTCAGAAACTTGTGGGGTTCTCTGAAGGCACTGGTAGTATTTTTCTCTCTTAACCTGATTAGTGGTTATAGAAGTTGTCACTTCTAATAATTCATTTATCTATAATTTATGTCTTGTGTAATTTTGTGTATGTATTATACTTTGAATTATTTTAAAAATGTTTTAAAATAAGTTGGTTTTAAAATAAATTGGCTACTGTAAAAAAATAGCAAACTACAAATACATTATAAAAATATCTTGTTCCCAATAGTTTATAATATAAACAAGAACAGCAATAACAAAATTACTAATAAATGAGTTTAATTTTTAAAAAGCAGCCAAATATTATAAACTGAAAAAAAAAAAAAGAACAGCCAAAATCAAAAACAGATAATTGTGGAGCCACACAGAGGAACGAAGCTGCTAACCCTAACTCTTTTCTGTCCCTTCTAACTACTCTATTTCAGAAACTTTACCTGTGTACCAACAAATTTAGAGAATGCTTCCTAAATTCTTCAGGGCTGAAATGAACAAACTGAGTGAGTATTCTCATTTATCTTTTCTCACTGAAGAGTAATGGATTATAGCAAACAATCAAAAACAAAATAAGAAAACAAATAAAAAAAATCAAGGTTGAGTGCCTATTATGTACAGACATAGTTCCAAGTACTTTAAATTATCTCATTTATTCCTTATAATAAATTTGTTACTCTGGTATTATTATTATTATTATTCCTTTTTTTACAGTTGAAAAAACTGAGGCTATGAGAATTTGAGTAAATTATCAAAAGCCATACAGCTAGTAAATGGCAAAAGTTTGATTTGAACTCAGCCAATTTGATACAGGTTGAGTACCCTTTAACCTAAATGCTTGGGACTGTAAGTGTTTTGGATTTTGGATATGTTCATATTCTAGAATATTTTCATATACATAATGAAATATCATGGGGATGGAGCCAGGTCGAAACGTGAAATTCATTTATGTTTCATATACCTTATCCACATAGCCAGAAAGTACTTTTATAAGTTTTAAATAATTTCATGGATGAAACAAAATTTTGACTATGTTTTTGCTGTGACCTGTCCTATGAGGTCAAGTTTAAAATTTTTCATTTGTGGTGTTTGTCACGTTGGTGCACAAGAAATTTCAGATTTGAAGCATTTCAGATTTTAGATTTTCAGTTTAGGGAAGCTCAACCTGTGCTACAGCCCAGTTTTGAAATCAGAACATTCTATATTGATGTGACAAACAGCATTGACCACTGGATAGATGTAAATGTTCTAGAGCTATGTATGTATCACTTAACAGTGAGGATACATTCTGAGAAATGTGCCATTAGGTGATCTCATCATTGTGCTAATATCCTAGAGTGTACTTACACAAACCTAGAGGGTATAAGCTATTACATATATAAGATATATGGTATAGCCTACTGCTCCTGAGCTACAAACCTGTATAGCATGTTACTGTACCTAATATTGTAGATAATTATAACACAAAGGTAAGCATTTGTATATATAAACATAGAAAATGTACAATAAAAATACAATTTTGTAATCTCGTGTACCACTGTCATATATATGTACCATTGTTGATCAAAGTGCATTATGCCGTGCTATATGTGGTGAATGGAATTTTCCTGTTAGAATACACTTCTAGATACAAGTGGTATTGTTGCACCGGAGCCAGCAGAAAATCAACACCAAGACAAACATAAGCTAAATTGCAGGGTCTTTATTGCCGGTGACCACGGAGGACTCAAGTCTCTCCAACCCGTGGCCCCGACCTCAGGGGGAGCAAGGCATTTAAGTTGCAAAACCACATCCTTGTTCAGGGGGTCAGAGGGGAGCGTGCAAGGCAAGCTGTCTGTACAGAAGCTAAAGTTAGCCGTTTGTTGGAAGGCGAGAGGGGTAGCAGTGGAAATTTTTACCCTTAACACCTCTGAGAGCTGCAGTACAATAACAGTTCCGAGAATTACACCTCTGCCTAGGGCCCAGGTGGTTTCTCTGTAAGATGGCAATGCTTAGGCTTCTGTTTTAGCCCCTATTTCATTCCCCCCTGTTGTTTGTACATGAATCAAATCATTGACTCCCTGATTAAGACTGATTGGTCAGTCTGACTCAACAGTCCATACTGGGATCTTAGAACCATTAACTTTACAGAATTTATTCTTGTTTGGATTAGTCTGAGTAGCTGATTCAAAAGGCAAGGGCCGAACATCAGTCCCAGTATGAGTAGGGTTAGGGGTCCTGTCAATCTGGTGAGTAGGGAGGTAAGCCAGGGGGACCAGGAGAACATTCTTTGATACCAACTCTCAGAAGCTTCTCTGAGGTGTTTTCTGGTTTCTACATTTTGCCTAACTAGGGCAAGGCTGTCTTGGATAAGTCCAGATTTATTAGCGTAAAAACAGCATTGCTCATTCAGAGCTGCACAGAGCCCCCCCTTGTTTTAGAAATAGTAAGTCCAGCCCTCATCTATTTTGGAGTACCATCTCAGCTAGGGAGTCCACCTGGTCCGCAAGTTTGGAAATAGAGTTTTCTAAATGGTGTATGTCTGAGTCTGTATGGTGGGATAGGGCCTTGAAATTTTGGTCCCCAGTCGTTAGGGCTGACATTCCTACGGCTGCAGACCCAGAAATTCCAAGTCCTACTAGTAGGGGTGCGACTAGAGGAATTCGCTTCCAGCATGTAGTTGAGTCGGAGGGGGCAATGAGAGTTAAACCTTGTGGCCCACTGTAGATATTTACGCGGGGAAAGATGTATACAGGGGTACAGAGTACGGGTCTCGAGAAATTGGTAAACTGAAAAGTGGAAATGCAGTTAGTGAGACCGAAAGTGCAGGCTAACCAAGATGAGTCTGGGGCAGTATAGTAAAAATTTGTTCCGTTATAGCTCAAAAGGAGGGTGTCATTACAGAAGTGCTGGTATGGGGAGTTAGTGAGGATATAGTTAGGGGAATGATAACATTTACCCTTTCCTTCCAGATCAACCAGAGTTATGTGGAACTTTCTTTCAGAACAGGGGTTGCTGGAGGGGGTTATGTGCTGTTGTGCTGCTAAGCCTATGTAAAATGGCGGCTGTGGGTTTAAGCATAACCAGCAGTCTGCACCCAGGTTTGGGTTAGATTGGTTAAGTAAGTGATGAGTTGAAGACAGTATGTCTAGGAGGTTTAAATCTTCTATGGCTAGATTTGTTACTGAGGGGGAAGTGGAGGGAAGGGTAGGATTAGGAGACTGGACTCTTCGGGTTTTAGGGAAAGGTTCCTGGGGTTTTAGGACCTCTGCAATTTTCCCAATAGGGCGTTTAGGTCTTGGCGGGGCCGTGCACTGGATGGTGAAAATGTTGCCCATGTTCCACCCGCCCATATATACTCTGAGGCCCCAAGCTCGCACTGTTGTCCATCTGCTATCTGGGGTAGTTACAGTTATTTTGACTGGGTTACAGGACCCGGCAGAGCACTGGGATGGGGGAGACGCCTGCTGGAAGGAAATGAATGAGTCTTCATTTTTGACATATCCTGATATGGTAGAGATAGTCTTACAACCCCAGTGGGGGCAAAGGAACTCATTTAAATCTCCACAGTTCCATTTTTTTTTGTGGGGTGGACCCTGGACAGAAGTACAATCCCATGGTCTGGAGTTTTTTCCTCTGCTCCTGAGCTACTGCACCTGGCTACACTTCCACTTGTTCTGAATTTTAGGTGTTGGCCCAGGAGGGCACAGAGGTCTAAGGTGAAGACAACAGGGTTTCTCGGGGTACACTCAAGGGTTAAGTTGACAAGGGTGGATTCCTGCTCTATTAGGGAACTAACATATTTTCCCATGGAGCCCACTGTAAGGATCCATTGATAATGAGTGGGCTCCAAGGGGGGGTCTTTTTTGGGCGTTTACAGCAAGGGTTATGGAGACAAGGGTGGTGACTGCGAAGAGCGCAAAAGTCTTAGCTTTAACGGATCCAGTGATGAGTGGTTGACTCTCCATTGCTCTTTTGGTGGGGCAGTCTTAACGTGGGTGTGATGAATCCAGGCAGTCAGTCTGTCCACCTTAAGTGTGGTGGGAGTGGTCAGGATAACTGTGTAGGGTCCTTTCCAATGAGGAGTCAGATCAGAGGCGGTGAATCTCTTAACAAGGACTGAGTCCCCAGGCTGGAAGGAATGTGCTGGCTGGTTTGAGAGGTCCACTGATAGGGTTTGAGTGTCTCTGATGAGCCAATGCACTTGGGATTGGACAGACTGAAGTGCCTGTAAGGACTTAAGGAGTGCATGGTTATGGATTTCAGGTTGCATGGTATCTGCGAGTTTTGGGAGCAAGGGAGGGGGCCTTCCAAACATGATTTCAAAGGGAGAGAAACCTTTGTGGTAGGGGGTACATTGGACACGGAGGAGGACAAAGGAAGCAAGCTGACCCAATTCTCACCGGTCTCTGGGATAAACTTTGTCAGAGTTTCTCCCCAGGGCTAGTTCCCCTAAGTCTTATTCCTGCATGGTTAAACTTGTTGCCTCCTGGATTTACCCTAGCACATACATCACATTGAGTTGTGGTTTTCTTAACAAATTCATGTAAATGTGGAATGTGGTATCTGGCTCTCAGCAGCTCAGTTAGTTTTGTCTGTCCTAAGTGTGTGGCCTGATGTGTGTCCTAAACTAGTGCCCATCCTAGAGCCTCAGGGACCACAATCCTTGTATCCAGTAGGACCCACCATCCTGTGGAATCTCGTGTACCCCCCTGTTCTTTAGCAAAGTTTTCTTCCTCAGGTGAGTACGTAGGAGTAGGGGGCAGGGTTGGGGCCAGCAGAGTTACAAGAAGAGTCAGTGGTTTTACTGGCCCCAGTGCTGCCTGTCTGGCTTGTAGGTCAGCCGCCCTGTTTCCCCTTGCCTCTGGTGAATCTCCTTTCTGATGCCCTTTGCAGTGTATTAATGCCACTGCCTTAGGCTTCTATATAGCCTCTAGTAGGGCTAGGATCTCCTCTTTATTTTTGTTGATTTTTCCTTCTGAGGTGAGTAGTCCTCTTTCTTTATAAATGGCTCCATGTACATGGGCCGTAGCAAAGGCATACTGGCTATCCGTGTAGATATTCACAGTTTTTCCCTCTGCCCAGTCTAAGGCCTTTGTTAAAGCTATGAGTTCTGCCTTTTGGGCTGAGGTTCCATGTGGAAGAGCCTGGGCCCAGACAACCTGCTCTAGGGTGACTACGGCTGCCCGTACATACCTGACTCCGTCGACCATGAAACTGCTGCCATCTGTATGCAGTACCTCCTCTGGGTTCCATAGGGGGACATCAGTAAGGTCCGGTCGAGCAGTATGGAAGACGTCCATTGTCTGTTGGCAGTCATGTACTGGCTCCTCCGGCTCACTGTCAGGTAGCAGTGTGGCTGGGTTTAAAACTGGAGTCTTTAAACATTTTATGTGGGGCTGGTCCAAAATCAAAGCCTGATATTGAACTATGCGGGCATTTGACATCCATTTTCCTGGTGCTCCACAGAGTAGTGACTCCACAACGTGGGGTGTTACTACATTTAACTCCTGTCCCAAGGTTAGTTTGTCCACCTCCTTGACCAACAGGGCTGTAGCTGCAACTTCCCTCAGAGAAGCTGGCCACCCAGAGGCTACGGGATCAAGCCTTTTTGAAAGGTAGGCGACTGGCCGGGACCATGGTCTCAGTGTCTGGGTGAGCACCCCCTTAGTGACTCTCTGTTTTTCATGTACAAACAACCAGAAGGGCTTAGATATGTCTGGCAAGGCCAAGGCTGGGGCCATAGTTAGGGCACTTTTGAGCTTGTCAAAAGCTCGTTGTTCTGTCTCAGTCCAAGTCAAGGGCTGAGTTCCTCCAGTGCAGCCATACAGGGGCTTAGCTATCTCAGCAAACCCCAAGATCCATAGTCTGGAATACCTGACTGCCCCAAGGAATTCTCGAACTTGGCATTTTGTGGTAGGGGTGGGTATTTGCAGCACTGCTTGCACTGGGCTAGGTGCCAGTGCCCTGTTGCCTTTTTCTGTAATATAACCCAGATAAGTAACTTTTGGTTGACAGAGTTGGGACTTTTTAGCTGAGACCCGGGAACTTGGAGTCTGTAGGGTCTTCGATAATGACTGGGTGGTCTCTTGACAGGCCTCCTGGGTTTTTGTAGCCAAGAGTAAGTCATCCACATACTGGAGTAGGGTGCGTTCGGGGAACTCAGCTTGGAAGGTGGCAAGATCTTGGCTAAGTGCCTTGTCAAACAGAGTGGGGGAATTTTTGAACCCCTGAGGCAGTCTTGTCCAAGTGAGTTGTCCCGAGACCCCGGTATTGGGGTTAGTCCATTCAAAAGCAAATATGGGCTGGCTAACAGGAGCCAGTGGGATGCCGAAAAATGCATCCTTGAGATCCAGAACAGTATAATGGTGGTACTCTGGGCCCAAGAGACTTAGGAGGGTGTACAGATTTGGGACCATTAGATGGACAGTTTCCTCTCATTTGTTTACCTCCCTTAAGTCCTGTACAGGTCGATAGTCCTTTGTCCCTTGTTTCAAGACAGGGAGCAAGGGAGTATTCCAGGGGGACTGACAAGCAATAAGGATCCCTCCTTCTAGGAGCCTGGATATATGTGGAGCAATTCCTCATCTGGCTTCCTGGCCCATGGGATATTGTCATACCTGAACTGGGGTTGCTGTTGCCAATAGCTGGACTACGACTGGGGTATGGTGATTTGCCAAGCCTGGAGAATTTGTTTCAGCCCAGACTCTGGGTAGCTTTTCTTGGAACAAGTGGAGGAGGTATGATGTTGGTGGTTGATCCGTTTCTGAGGATAAGGCTTCCTGCAAGAGATACTCATCTGACAGGGCACAGGTGATGAGGATATGCTGGGGTGGCCCTGATGCCAAACGAGGAGGAATTGAGAGGCAAGCCTGACTTTCACAAAAAGAAATATTTGCTTGAAGTTTGTGGAGTAAATCCCGTCCTAGGAGAGGGTATGGACATTCTGGAATAATTAAAAAGGAGTGGGTGACAGTGCCGTTTCCCAGTTCAACAAGTCGGTTGGTGGTCCAAGGGCTTATTGTGGTTTTTCCTGTAGCCCCTTGAATTATTGTTTTTCTACTGGATAGTGGTCCCAGAGGCTGAGTAAGGACTGAGTGAGCTGCCCCAGTGTCTACTAAGAAGCTGACAGGTGTGCCCCCAATCTTTAAAGTGACCCTGGGCTCCTGGGGGCTTAATAAGTAAGAGTCCCAGCCCCGTCACTCCTGGCTCTGTAAATTGAGAATGGCCCGTGGTTGCCTTCCCTGAGCTGTTTCTTGCCTTCTCCTCTTGGGGCACTCATTCTTCCAATGGCCTTCCTGTCAGCAGAATGCACACTGGTTATTTCTAAGCCTGGGCCGGGGACCCCGAGGGCCCCCTGTGGGGTCACTTGACCGGGGCTTTGGTCCCCGTGGAATAACTTGGGTTTCCTGAAGAGCCACTATTACTGCTTTAGTAACCCTCTTATCCTGCTTCTCTTCTGAGGTGTCCCTATTATTAAAAACTTTTTGGGCAACTTCCAACAATTGAGTTAAATTCATTCCTTGGAATCCTTCCAACCTTTGTAACTTTTTCCTGATATCTGGAGCAGACTGGGAGACAAAAGCCAGATTGATGGCCCTCTGGTTTTCTAAAGCCTCAAAGTCAATAAGAGTATAGGTGCGATATGCGTCTTACAGGCGCTCAAGCTGGCGACTCCTGTGGACCTGAGTTATGGTCCCTACTTTGGAGAGATTAGTGGGCTTACGGGCTGCTGTCCTAACCCCCTCTAATAGATACCAGTGAAAATTGTTCAAAGCCTGCAGACCCGCCGAAGTGTTCGGGTCCCATTGGGGTCAGGTGCAAGGGAAGATTTTATGAATCTGGCCCTGGTTTTCCTCCAATGTGCCTCCCTGGGGACCTATGATAGCCTTTAAGGCTTCCTGCCTAATCCTACTCCTTTCTTCAGTGGTGAAGAGGATTAGGAGTAATTGTTGACAGTCATCTCATGTGGGATGATGGGTTTGTAAAACAGATTCCAGGAGCCCTGTGAGCGCCTGGGGCTTCTCAGAGAATGGAGGGTGTTGAGTCTTCCAATTGTACAAATCACTCAACGAGAAAGGAACATGGACAAAAAATGGCCAGCCCCTGTCGCTGTCCCCTGAAGGGGGTGCCTCCCTGAGGGGAAGGACAGCTGGGGGATGTGGGGCCCTGCTTCAGGTGTGTAAAGGAGGTAAGGGCTGGCTACTAGTACTGTCCGGAGTGGGGTGTTGGCCCCTTTTCTCAGGGGGCCTGGAATAAGGTGGTGGTAACTCTTGGTTTTCTGCCGAACTAGGGAGTATAGTTGGTGCTGAAGGTGGTTTTTTTGGGCCTGGGGTTGCTATCATAACTTGTAGCCCTGCCTGTTTGATGCAGCATTTCAGCCAAGTGGGGGGGCTGCTGGACTAGGCTCAACTGTTGATCAATGTTTGGGTGGCCCGGGGAACCTGTTACAACATTCCAGGTAGCCTGGGTTATTTTTGGGTCGTAGGTTCCTGTATCTGGCCACCCCACTCCAAATGTTGGCCATTCTAATTCACAGAGGGTACAAAGTTTGTTTGGGGTTAATTTAATGCCATACTGGCCAGAAAACCCTGCCTTAAAATTTGTTGTCATGTGCCGGAGGGGAGTGCAGGGTTGGGAGTGTGATGAACCCATTTTTGTCACCTTCTCTTACGTCCCCCAGTAAGCACCTGGGTTTTTCTGCTTTTATGGTATAGCCAATTCTGGAAAGCCTCAAATTCAAATTGTGCCCATTCTAGTATTGGTTTTAGAAATGCTTCCACTGCTAGGTCTTGTAAAGAAAAGACTGTTAAGTTGATGGGCCTATCTCTAGTCCAGGCCAAGGGGATGGGTGGTAGGGGCCAGGGAAATGTATATGGTTCCCCACTATTTAGCCACAACTGGTGGTAATAAGCCTGGTGAAGATTTAATGCCGCCCGGGTATGATCCTCCTTTATTTTTGTCCTGGCACTCAGTGGCTTTGGGAAGGTTGGGAAGTGACAAAATACGTGGACTAAGAAATCTACCAGGTGAGAATTTTGAAGCCACCACACTCTATAGAGGGTGCAAAATCTTTGCCAATCAGTTTCTATTAGGCCATGGCATCCAACCTCCCAACAGTCAGGGTGGTGCCAATATATAGACTCATGATATAGGGTTGGGCAGTGCCCTTAACAACACTGAATTTTTTTTGACAGAAGAGACAGCTACTCTTTTCCCATCCTAACTGGAAAAGAATAGCTAGCAACTCCTTATCTAGGATTTGATTTCCCAAGACTCCCAAGAAACTATATCCGAGTCGTCGAGGACAGGATCTTATCCCGGACATGGGAGAAAAGGAAGAATGAGAAAAGGAAAAGTGAGGCCTCAATGATAGAAAAGGAATAGGAAAATGAAAGAGAACAGAGTTATTTCCAAGGGCATGGATTCAGTAAAGGTCCCCTGCAGCCAGTGGTCCGTCAGCCACTGTAAAATGTTTTCTACCTCAAGGGAAGCAGGCCTGAACCATTGTATATCAGCCAACAAAAGTCTTACAAAACTGGTGAATCTACAATACAGAGAGGACCACATGTAAGACACATATAAGATGGACAGACAAAGGATGGGTGCCCCCCAGATGGGAGACCAGTCTGATGCCTGCCCAGCCACGTCCCCGGAGGGATATTTCAGGACTTCTTGGCTAAGGTGTACCCGTATAAACCCTGGGCCTGGTCACCTTAGAATTTCTGGTTCTGAGGTGAATCACCATTATGCCTTATGACGCTCCTGTGGAACCACGGGTGAAGGCCCTCACAAGCCTTGTAGCTTACTGGCCATGGAACTACATATATACATATTCATTCTCACACTCACGCAGAAGTTATGGAAAACAACCGAATGCTGATACCCACTATACCAGCTACCAGATGCCAGAGGCTCGGGCGACATCTTGGGGAGGCTTGCCGGGGTCAGAGTTGCAGTGACCACATCCAGTCCCCTGACTCGAGCTACAGATACCAATAGACTAGTCCCCAGATTCCAGACCAGACTTACCTCTGGAGGTTCCCAGGACCCTGAAGAATTTTGAGTGAACATCGGCAACACAGTTACACAGTCACCATGGGGCCTGAACCCTGGGGCCCTGGAACATCTCAGGGGGTGCCTCCCCTAGGGATCCCTGGGGCGGGGGCAACCGCCCAGCCAAGGCTCTGAGACGGCTTTTGTCTGGTGATGGACAGAGAAAGAGGAAGATCTCACTGGGGCCTCCAGAATGTTGCACCAGAGAGAGCAGAAAATCAACACCAAGACAAAAGTATGCCAAATTGCAGGGTCTTTATTGCCAGCGGCCATGGAGGACTCAAGTCTCTCCAGTCCGTGGCCCCGAGCTCAAGGGGAGCAAGGCATTTAAGTTGCAAAAGCACATCCTTGTTCAGGGGGCAGAGGGGAGCGTGCAAGGCAAGCTGTCTGTACAGAAGCTAAAGTTAGGGGTTTGTTGCAAGGGGAGAGGGGTAGCAGTGGAAATTTTTACCCTTAACACCTCTGAGAACTGCAGTATAATAACAGTTCCGAGAATTACACCTCTGCCCAGGGCCCAGGTGGTTTCTCTATAAGATGGCAGTGCTTAGGCTTCTGTTTTAGCCCCTATCTCAGTATTAGGAACAAGGCCTTAAAAAGAACCTCAGAAGTGAGAAAGATGCCAGGAACTGTTAACAGTTCCTGCAAAACTTCTGAGTTCTTCCCTTTTTGACATCCCAAACTATAAGATAAATGAACAGAACATGAAAATCTGGGCCTTTAAATTTTAGCTTTATTAAAGAAAACAAACTATTTTCAGATAAAGGGAAATAATGAAGTCATTCACTGTGTTAGAAAAATAGATCAGGACAGAACTATGCAAGATTCAGCAGGAAATAAATAGCATAGCGACTGTATAAACATACCATTGTTTGCACATTGCATGCAAACAGCAATGAAAAACCTCAGTCAGATAGGTATATACCCAATATAAATGAATGTTTATATCCATCAAGAAACAGATATGGGAATGTGTATAGCAGCTTATTGTTTATGCATGTTTAAATACCTATTTTATATTTCAGTAAGTTTCAGTAAGTTCTCAATAAAAACAAAATGCCTTTAACAGTTGTTCTTTAAACAGACTACTAAATAATGCAAAGACATTTTTATTATAATTAAATGTACAATGTTTTAGAAAAAGTTAAAGTTGTATGCAGTCAAACATAATAGCAAATAATGAATAAAACTATTTATAATGTAAGGAAACTTGGAAAAATATAACTATATCAAAAGCTTCACTATGTATGCCCCAGAATTGAACTGATATAAGAAATATCATCTTTTTTTCTCCCACACCATCCCCCAGAAATAATACCTTTTACAGGAAAGAAATATTTATATAATATTCCTTTTAGAAATTTCTTCATATTTAATTTAGATGTCTCCTATTTCCATAAAGTAAAACTAAATTTAATTCTTCTTAAATAATACACATAATGTTCCATTTTTAACTTATCCATTTATTCATCCTCCATCCATATTTCTATATATGCATAAGATAGCTATTTCTAGATAAATTTTTTCAACTTGCTTTCAGTATCTTTTTGTTTAAATTTCTTTCAGTTTGCAAATGCTGTTTCTATAAATTGAAGTAATTTTTTCTTTAAAAATCTTTAAAAACATCCAAACTGGAATTTTTTGGTAACTTATGTGAACTAAATTGATGAACAATTTATTTTAGATCATGAATTCACAACTTTAAAATAAGAGCTTATTTTTCTGGTGTCAGGTATTT
This sequence comes from Cacajao melanocephalus, assembly GCA_963573385.1. Lineage (NCBI taxonomy): Eukaryota > Metazoa > Chordata > Mammalia > Primates > Pitheciidae > Cacajao > Cacajao melanocephalus. The sequence continues at coordinate 15,040 of CAUYLG010037446.1, forward strand.
GAAACATGACTTTAAGGATCAATGTTTTATCATTAAACCTATTTTGTTTGGAATGTTTCTAAGTTATCTTTTCCCCTGCCTTCTTAAATAATATATGAATCACAATTTAAGAATTGATTGATTGATTATTCAGTCTTTATTGCAAACTTTAATAATTAGACAAAGCCATATTTTCTTCACAGATTATTGACATGTTTGTGCTCATACTAAATGGCCAACGTTGTGTGTTTTTAACATTTTCTCTTCTGATGAGACAGCTATTATTTCTTGCTTTTGACAGTGTATAAAACTTCAGCAGCCCTTCTTTTTTTAAAAATTAAATTAAATATTTAAATGTTTATTCTTATACTAATATGTTGTGAAGTTTGAAGTTGTGTATTTTAGAGAATTCATTAAACTAGAGCTCTGAATATACATAGATGAGAATTCAACAAAAAGAAAATATTTCTTTTGAGAAATTAACATAGATGTTATAATGTCCGTACAATGAGATATTTCTATTATGCTCACAGAAAACAAATAATAATAAGGAATTTGGGTTCCAAAAAAAAATTGTCTCCTTTAAGTTAAAATGTTTAACATGCCATTTAACTAAAAATATGTTTATAAAAAGTCCTATATGAAAATTTGTATACTTTGTTAGTATACTTGATAATTGTATGTTCAGCTATGTTAGTTTACTTGATTATGAACTTTCTTAATATAATCTGTGATATGTGAGTAAACAGTGCCTGTCATATAGTAGGTACTGAGCAAGGTGAAACAAAATTATGACTAATGAAATGTACCACTTTGCTGTTTTATTCCAAATTCTATCACTGTATAGACACAGTTTAAAGCATGTAGTACTATAGTTAAAAAGGCGTTTCTAAATGCAATCAGTTATCACCAATAACTTTATCCACTGCTCAATTTAAATTATACTTTTTGATATAATATTGAATTAAGAAACTTCTTACATTTGTTTTGTAAACATACGCTCTGACTATTCATATTGTGGTTAGTTATACTGACTAGCTTCTTAAGCCATTTTTTCTTTCCTTGTTTAATAAAATGTTCAAGAACCCTTATAGTAACAATTAATTCATACTTAAATTAGATAGTGATTTCTAACTGAATAATTTTGTGACTTAGAATATTTAGAACTTCACCATACTAGTATTTTCAGGCTAAACCTGAAATAAAGTTCTAGAAAACAGTTCAGCTTTTGGAGATATTCTAAGAGATAATGATTTTTACTCCCATCAACTTTGATGATGTGAATATAGCCAGGTCATAAAATTATCAACTGTGAGATAATAATAATTTTGCTTATGAATATCAACAATTGGAGAAAATCAGTAAAAAAAAAGGGTAGATCAATAAGCAAGTTAAAAATTGTTTATCATAAAATGAAAAAATTAATATTAAAGTTGAAATTTACCATGAAAATCTGTGGTATAACCCTAGCTTGGATTCACATAGCAATGTAGTTTATAATCTTCCCAGTGATATGGAAATCATTGTCACCTAATACAACTGATTCAGTTTTTATACAGCTAAACTTGATCTTAATTCTGTATACTGAGTCAAATTCTATTTCATGATAATGATCCATCATTTCATTATACTTAAGTCCTCTTGGGACAGACATAAATGATTTAATTGCTCTTCAATTGTCTTTTAAATATTTAAAGACTGCTTTTGTGTGACATCTGAGTCTTCTCCAGGTTAAACAGCAATAATTGCTCTACTTTTTCTTCAGAGAAAAAAATTTTTTTGACTTTTTTCTTTTTTTCCTCCAATTGTGTTCCAGTTATCTATGTCTCTATTAGAAATGCAGAGAAAAACTAAAAACAGCAATAAGATTGCTTATTAGTATGACCAGAGTAGAACACAGCAATATAGATCACACGTATTCTAGGATTATATTAGAAACTTTTGAAAAACAAACACTAGATTTTTCATTATTTCCATTATTTCATGCTTTTTTGAGGTGAATCTTTGTGTCTTTTTCACCTGAAGTGTTCCTGACATGTATATCTCATTAAGTGTAGCTTTTGTTTTGTTTTTCTTATTTTTAATCTAGCTATAACACAATATCGCTTTAATTTCACACAGATTTGGCTCAATTTTTTCAGCTGTCTGCACTTACTTATTAGTGTACTTAGACCAAAAATCAAAACAAAACTGTTCTTAATTCTTACAACAGGCTGGATGCATGTGATTCAATGTATTAATTCTCTTCCCACCTTGAGGCAATGTCCACCTGCAAGTGTTGCTCATGCTCTGTCTCTCTTCAAGTTATTGATAAAAACATTGAAGAGAACAGGGGCCAGGACAAAAGAGAAAACTTAGGAATCCCATGATACCTCCTTTCAAGGCAATATTAATCCATCATTCTTAAGCTTTTTTTTTTTTAAGTTAAGCCCAATACAAATTGACCTATCTATATTATCACTAAGTCCACATTCCCGTCTCATACCAGATACGATCAAGTGAAATGTTGGCGGAAATTCATTTACATGCTGTCTCCATTCTTCCTCTTATTTGCCATTTTTAGCACCTCCTTTAAAAGAGGAAAGAAATTGCATTGGTTTTCTAAAGTTTGTTTATAATGCTTTCAAGATATCATAACTTCCCTGTATTTTTGCACCTGTCTTTTGTTTAACAATCAGTACAATACCTTTTCCTGAAATTAATTTAAATTGAATGGGTCAATAGTTTCTGTTTTATTCTTTTTCTATGGAAGATCGGAAGCATATTTGCCTAATTTGGTAATTTGTCCTATTCTATATTAATCAGAGTTTATAAAAATTTATGTAAGTATGTTCTGCAACTACACCTACAAATTCTTTCAGTAATTTGAGATGTAGCTCTTTGGGCCAAAAACTTGAGTTAATTTATTAGGTGTTCTGACCATTTCTTTGACTGTCTTGGGTTTTCTTTTACTCCTGCAAATCTTTGTTCCACTTTCCAGTTGTAAAATTTCACTGGCAAAAAGCACAAAAGAAAGTCATTTCACATTTTTTCCACATCATATTTCTAAACAGAGGGGCTACTTTTTTTTTCTTCAAGGGGTTCTAATATAGCTTTGTAACATTCCTCAGTATTCCCACTCATATGTAATTTCATTCTTGGAGCTAATATCTTAACATTATAAATAAGAATTTTTTTCTCTTATAATTATTAAAATAAACAATTATTGATTTTTTATATTCAAATTGCTATATTCATAAGACTAAAATATAAATTATATATAATTACATATATACATTATTCTTAAGTATTTCACAACTTATTCAGGACAATTGAAAAATTTTACCAATAATGTAAAGATGTTTTGACTTTAATAAGCATTTATACTAAAACCCTTCATGAAACATTAAAGGAGAAAAATCATGATTCCTTTAATTGATGCAAAATTTTAAAAATAAAGTTCTGTGTTTGCTTAGATTAGGAAAAAAACTTTAAATTAGGAATAGATCAAAACTTTATTAATCTGATCAAGATTTATTAAAATCTAGGAGAAACCATTATATTTAACGATGAAACATTAGAAACATTTTCAAGACCAAGAGTTCCAGGCAAAAATAAGAGTGAGATTCTTGCTGTCATTTTTTTCTGTAAATATTTCATTGTAAGTCCTAGCTAAAATAATAAGAAAAACAAAGCAAATAAGAAGACATGGGAAAATACAAGAAAAGGGTACTATTTGATGATAATGATATGCTTAATTACATAGAAGATACAAGAGAACTTAGAACAAATGCAGAGAACTAATAAGGGAGTAAAGCAAGATTGCTATATGTAAGACCAACATTTAAAAAAATCATGAGAATTCCTAAACACTAGTAATGACTAATTAAAAAATGTTATAGGTAAATACAGTATTCACAGTAATAACAAAACCTCTAAGATACTTTATAGAAAAATTGTAAAATATTATTGAGAACATTAGATAAGACCTGAGCAAATGGAGAGCTATATTATTTTCACAAATTGGAATACTCAGTATTCTAAAGATGTTAGTTTTCTCTATATTAATTATACATTTAATGTAATTTTATTTAGATCCCAAAAGGAGTTTGTTTTTTTTTTTGAAAGTGATAAGTTAATCTTAAAGCGTATAGAGCTAAGAATGAAGAATAGCTAAAGCAATTTTGAAAAAAAAGGACTAGGTCAGGATACATTATGATAAAATATCAAGAGTTTTATGAAGGGATTCTTTAAAAAAATAATATAAACCTAAAATATTAAAACTTTTGACAAATACAAGAATAATGCCTTTATAATATTCTATATTCTTAAGTACAAAAGCACACACTTGAAAAATATCTTGAATTCTATTTTAAAATATTTTAAAATGTATTTGATGAAAAATATAATAAACACACTTAAAAGAAAAGCCACAAACTATAGAAATATATTTAAAATACATATAACCAAACAAGAATTATTACAAAGGATACACAAGGAAATTCTTACTGAATTGTCCCTTTGGAAAATGGGCAATAGTAGCGGGTGGGTCCAAAATGGCCAACTAGAAGCAGCAGTGATGGGAGGCTCCCATTGAAAAGAACCATCACAGCATGGGAATCCTGCACTGGCAACAGAGATATCCAGGTTCTGTCATCAGAACTGACTAGGTAGCTGGTGTGACCCACAGAGAAGAAGGAAGAGCAACACAGTGCTGCAGCCCACCTGAGGGCCACACAGGGCAGGGGAGCACCCATCCCTGCCCCCAGCCAAGGGAGGTAGTGAGTAAACATACTACCCAACCTGGGAAACCATTCTTTTTCCATGGAACTGTACAACCAATGGATTAAAAGATCTCACATGTGAGCCCACGCCACTGGGGCCTAGAGTCCCAACCATGGAGCTGTGCAGAGTCTCAACAGCCACTCAGCTAGAATCTGCTTAGGCCTGCCGAGTTTGGGGGTTGGTATGGGGTGGGGGGAAGGACACCAGCACGACAGCTGCAGCTGCCTGCTATCTAAGCCATTTGAGCTCCTTGGAGGACTGGTGGCAGCCAACACTGTGACTGATTGCTGCCTAAGATCCCAGGGTAGGGGAAAAGTGGTAGCCATCTTTATAGCTCCAGGCCATACTTTTCCCCTGCTGGAGCCAGGGAGGCTAGACAGCTTGGTCCCAAGAGGTATCCCCCAAAGCCCAAGACAATGGCTGTGGCAGACTATGACCAGAGTGCCTCTTCAGGTCCCACCCTGACCCATCCCTCCTCACTGGGCAGGGCATCCCTGCAGGAACTTCAGCAACTCCAGCCAGTGACTCAGGGACAGAACTCTGATCTCCCTGTGCCTGAGCCTCCAGAAGGAAGTGAGACCATAGTCTCCAGAGACAAGCAGACTTAGTCTTTCCTTCTGCTAGTTCTGAGGAATCTGGGCAGCCCAGATGAGTGGGCTCCCCCCAGTGAAGCACACCCCCTCCACCAAGGAATAGTCAAAGTGCTTAATTAAATGAGTCCTGCTCCCATGCCACCCAAGTTGGTGAGACCCTCCAACAGGGGTTGTTAGACACCCTATATGGGAGCATTTCTACTGGCATCAGACCAGTGTTCAGAGATCCCAGAAGAAGAAGCAGGCACCCATCTTTGCTGTTCTCCAGTCTCCTCGAATGACATATCCACATGTGGGAGCAAACCAGATGAATAGGACCTGAAGCAAACCCCTAGCAAACTGCAGTAGTCCTACAGAAGAGAGACCTGACCATTGAGAGAAAAACAAACAGAAAGCAACAACAACAACATCAACAACAAAAAAATCCCCAAAAAAGCCCCATCCAAGTGTGGGCATCCTCAAAGATTGAAACTAGACAAACTCATGAAGATGGAAAATAATCAATGAAAAAAAAAAACACTGAAAACTCAAAAGGCCAGAGTGTGTCTATTCAAAATTATTACAATACCTCTACCTCAAGGGCATGGAACTTGAGGGAGGATGAGATGGACAAAATAATAGAAGTAGGCTTCAGAAGGTGGGTAATAACAAACTCCACTGAGCTAAAGAAGTATGTTCTAACCCAATGCAAAGAAGCTAAGAACCTTGATTAATGGTTACAGGAGCTGCTTACTGGAATAACCAATTTAGAGAGGAAGATAAATGACCTGATGGAGGTGAAAAAACACAGCAAGAAAACATCATGAAGCATACATAAGTATCTATAGCAAAATTGACCAAGTGGAAGAAAGGATATCAGAGTTTTATACCATCTTGCTGAAATAAACACATAGACAAGATTAGAGAAAAGAGAATGAAAATGAACAAATGAAACCTCAGAAAAATATGGGACTTTTAAAAAGACTGAACTGTGATTGATTGGAGTACCTGAATGAGATGAGGTGGATGAAACCAAGTTGAAAAACACACTTCAGGATATTATCCAGGAGAACTTCTCCAAGTGAGCAAAACAGGCCAACATCCAAATTCAGGAAATACGGAGAACACTAATGCTCCTTGAGAAGATCAACCCCAAAACACATAATCATTAGATTCTTTAAGGTCAAAATGAAGGAAAAATGTTAAGGGCAGCCAGAGAGAAAGGCCAGGTCACCAACAAAGGGAAGCCCATCAGACTAACAGAAGACCTCTCAGCAGAAACCTACAAGCCAGAAGAGAGTGGAGGCCAATATTCAATATTATTATAATTTAAAAAAAAAAAAAAAAACAAGCAGCCAACCAATATTTTATTTAAACCTGTGAAATGCTATGGAATTGCTGAGGATTGATTTACTTCCAATTATGTGGTCACTTTTAAAATAGGTGTAATGTGATACTGAGAAAAATGTATGTTTTGTGGATTTGGGGTGGAGAGTTCTGTAAATATTTGTTAAATTTACTTGTTACAGGTCTGAGTTCAAGTCCTGGATATCCTTGTTAATTTTCTATCTCGTTGATCTGTCTAATATTGACAGTATAACGTTAAAGTCTCCCACTATTACTGTGTGAGAGTCTAAGTCTCTTTGTAAGTCATTAAGAACCTGCCTTATATATCTGGGTGTTCCTGTATTAGGTGCATATATATTTAGGATCGTTAGCTCTTC
>CAUYLG010037447.1:0-41166 GCA_963573385.1 Cacajao melanocephalus
CTTTCTTCTGCTTGGTCAATTCGGCTGTTGAAACTTGTGCATGCTTCGCGAAGTTCTCGTGTTGTGTTTTTCAGTTCCATCAATTCATTTATATTCCTCTCTAAGTTGTCCATTCTCGTTAGCATTTCGTTAAATCTTCTTAGTTTCTTTGCATTGGGTTAGTACATGTTCTTTTAGCTCACAGAAGTTTCTTATTATCCACCTTCTGAAACCTGATTCTGTCAGTTCGTCACACTCATTCTCCGTTATGCCTTGTTCTCTTGCTGATGAGGAGCTGTGATCCCCTGTAGGAGGAGAGGCATTCTGATTTTGGGTGTTCTCAGCCTTTTTGCACTGGTTTCTTCCCATTTTTGTGAATTTATCCACCTGTCGTCTTTGTAATTGCCGACTTTCAGATTGGGTCTGAGTGAACGTCCGGCTTGTTGGTGATGAAGTTTTCTCTGTTTCTTAGTTTTCCTTTGGCGGATGCCCCTTCCCCGCAGGGCTGGACCTTCCTGGGTTCAGCTGTGCTTACTGCGAAACTCTCAGTCCTCAGCGCCTCCAATTCCTGTTCTCCTTGTGGGGATGGGACCAGCCAAGCTGGACTCAAAAGGCACCCCGTCCCGTATGCTCCGTGCTGAGAAGCGCCGTGCCAGGGCGCCGGCAAAATAGCCGCGCCGGCCAAAAAAGTCGCGCTGGCGACCTGTGTGGCTCCTCCGCCGGGAATCTCCCAGTCTGTGGGCAACAAAAATTCGTCTGAAAGTGCGGCGTCCACTCGCTCTCTGCGCTTTCACTGGGAGCTACAATACTGAGCTGTTGTTAATCAGCCATCTTGGATCTCTCTCTCAAGAATAATTTTAAATATGGAATGCTTCACAAATTTGTGTGTCGTCCTTGGGCAGGGGCCATCCTAATCTTCTCTGTATCATTCCAATTTTAATATATGTGCTGTCGAAGCGAGCACTAGTTGTTTATTCTTAATTGCTTCATGATATGCCTAATTCAATACAGTGTTTTTTTAGTGACTTCGCGTTACTGAGTCTTTTAAAAGCATTTAATTTTGTTTTCAGAGAAATAGCCATTCTTTCTTTGTGCCCTCAGATTTTGCCATTTATTTACACAATATTTGGTTATGTTATATAATCTAATAGTAAGTTCAGCTAGCACAGGTTTGGGAACAAATGGGTGGGAACAAAGTATGCTTTACTCAGAGTGGGGAGTATCAATCAGTAAAGTGAGTTGGCTAAGTAAAGGTTGATGAGAAATCTCTAATGATATTTTACTATCTAAAGTAGTCATTTACTGTAAAAATAATGAAAATAAGGCATATAATCAAAACAGTTCCAAAGGGAATCAAATATTTTCCCTTCTCTATATGGTAGCTGGATATCAAATTTTTTGCGTATCTTTAATGAAAATAATAGTTTTTAAAAACAAATCAATATAAATACTATGTGCACAAATAATGCAGAGAAAGTTCAAAGTCCCCCCCACTCCTTTTTTTAAGACAGGGTCTCTCTCTGTCACCCAGGCTGGAGTGCAGTGGCACGATCTTGGCCCCCTGCAGCCTCCACCTCCCAAGTTCAAGCAACTCTCATGCCTCAGCCTCCCAAGTAGCTGGGATTACAGGTATGTGCCACCACACCTGTCTAATTTTTATATTTTTAGTAGAGATGGGGTTAGCCATGTTGGCCAGGCTGGTCTCAAACTCCTGACCTCAAGTGAACTGCCTGCCTTGGCCTCCCAGAGTGCTGGGATTACAGGTGTGAGCCACTGCACTCAGCCCTTTTTTCTTTGATCTAGTATCCTACACCTGAGAAGTAATCTCTTAATTTTTAAAAATGCCGTCTTTTCTAGTGTTTTTAATAATGTACTTTTTTTTTGTTTTTTGAGATGGAGTTCCACTCTGTTGCCTAGGTTGGCGTACAGTGGCACAATTTTGGCTCACTACGACCTCTGCCTCCCAGGTTAAATTGATTCTCCTGCTCAGCCTCCTGAGTAGCTGGGATTATAGGCACATGCCACCACATCCAGCCACTTTTTGTATTTTTAGTAGAGAGGGGGTTTTGCTGTGTTGGCCAGGCTAGTCTTAAACTCCTGACCTCAAGCAATCCGCCCTCTTCGGCCTCCCAAAGTGCTGGGATTACAGGCATGAGCCACCACGCCTGGCCCAATGTACTATTTTTTATGTTAGGTGTTGAATACACATGTATTAATTTAAATATTCTTTATATTATACAAATACACTATGAAAGATGTATGGTGTATTAAAATAAAAGTTGAGGCCGGGTGCAGTGGCTCATTCCTGTAATCCCAGCACTTTGGGAGGCCAAGGAGGACAGATCACTTGAGATCAGAAGCTCAAGACCAGCGTGGCCAACATGGTAAAACCCCATCTCTACTAAAAATACAAAAATTAGCTGGGCATGATGGTGCACACTTGTAATCCCAGCTACTCAAGAGTCTGAGGCACGAGAATCGCTTGAACCCAGGAGGCAGAACTTGCAGTGAGCAGAGATCACACCACTGCACTCCAGCCTGGGCGACAGAGCAAGACTCTGTCTCCAAATAACTCACTCACTCACTCGAAGAAAGACATTTCAAGAGTGTAAACTAACTTGAAAAAAGGCATTTCAAGAGTGTAAAATGAAGGATAGAAATTTACGACATTACAAGAGTGTACAGTGAAGTGTGCAACTAATACTTCTGCTCCCTGGTTTTCCTTCAGGGAGGTTACCACTGTTTTCTGTTTCCTTGTAGATACAGCCGTGTACATACTATGCATATACTTTTTAAAAAGAACACAAATGGGAGCATACTAATTAATCATTGTTTTGTAACTTGCCAGGACAGTTTATAATTGTTTGTAAATATGTAGGAGCTGCCCTGCAGTTTGTTTAGAGGGAATTTACTTATAGAGTGGTCCCAAGTCTGATGTCTTTATCTGCACATACAAATCATAAAAATGGACCCGGCGCATTTAAGTGAGACAATCTTACTTAAAAGAGGTTCTTAATGCCCAGTAGATTCCAAGGGTTTTAGGAGCTGTGTGTTTCAGGAACCAGGAAAGAGACAAAATATGTGTATTTATCGTACTAGTAAAGTTATTTACAGGTTATGCTCTTCTTTGATTATCTAGGAGCAAGGTGATAGGCAACTTTCAAAGCTTTATTAGTGAGCAAATGTAGGATGTTTTGCTCAACTTCTGCTTTTCAGCTTCCACTCACTTTCTACTGAGACTTTCTCATTTCCTAAAAAGTTTTTTGTTACTTACAGCTACTTTACGAACCAAGCTGTGATTTAAATGGTAGGGTGAGTTTTTAGCATGTAAAATCATTTTAATTCCTATGACAGCTCACTTAAAACCACCCATTCCAGAAGAATTTTACTCATATGATTTAAAAATGTATGTTTCTGCTTTGTTCTTAAATGCCTGAAACCATCATATTTGTGAATAGTAATTTGTCAAATTTCAGCTTTAACCAGTCAATTTTTTTGGCTCTACTAGTATATTACTCTTTTTTTTTTTTTTTTTAAAAAGGCCTAGAAATTACATTCTGAAGAGCAGCCAAATATTGATCACAAGATTTCCCTTCAGGCTATGATCTCTCACCTGTAACAAGAATTTCGAGGCACAAAAGTCAATCCTCTGAGTCTTTCAAGTTCCTCTTTTTTGAGAAGGAGTATAGCTCTGTCACCTAGGCTGGAGTGCAGCTAGTTGGCCAGTCTGGTCTCAAACTCCTGAGCTCAGGTGATCCAAAATACTGGGATTACACGCATGAGCCACTGCACCCAGCCTCTAGGGAAGCTTTTTATTGAAATGTTAAAATAACATTTTTATGCTGTTCTCATTCAGGAAAGGTTGCCAGGTATAGGGTAGACTTGGCTAATGTGGAAAATCAGCTTCTGCATGCTTCGTAGTTCTTTGTGCTTGATTTTGCAGGCAAAGCTCACATAAGCTCCTTACAGGGTGTTCTGCAGAAGTATCTTAGTGAGAAATGAGCCTTTTTGCTTCCATGCTGAACGGGGTCCCAGAACAACTGTTTTTTCTTTTTGTTCCATTCTCTTACCTTCTTTCTTAAGCGGATCTAGTTCACATTCTGGGGTAGTATTTGGAGCAAGATGCCATTAATTATTTTTGTTGTGTTTCCGTATTAGATTTTATTATGAGCAAGGACCTGTGTGTGTAGGTATATTTCAATTTGTGGTCCACGGGGGTCTCTTGGTTGTCTCTCTTACACCTTCAAGGGAATCACATTGAGCATACCCTTGCTAAAGTTTATCCTAATCCTTTCTAAATAAGAAATTGTATTGAAGGTACTGTTTGGGAAGGAAGTGCCTTGTTTTTGACTGATTTGTGTGTGTGCTTTTTTTTTTTTGACCCAGATTACCAGAGACTGATGACTGTGGCGGAGACGATTACAGCTCTCATGTTTCCTTTCCAGTGGCAGCATGTCTATGTCCCTATTCTCCCGGCTTCTCTCCTGCATTTCTTAGATGCTCCTGTTCCATACCTGATGGGCTTACATTCCAATGGCCTGGATGACCGGTCAAAGCTGGAGCTGCCTCAAGAGGTGAGAGCTTGAGTGTTGGTACCTCTGGGTGAGTGAGAAGGGGAGAGAAGGGCTTTGGGATGAACCCAGCACGTATGGTGTTACCAAGATTATTTTCTTTTATTTTGGGAATATGAATAACTTTTCAGGAAAAAAGTAAAAACAATGAACATTTAGTTCAATTTATATCATTCCAGAGATACTTACCATCTTTATCAGCTGACATACATACATTGTAATTTCTGTATTTATAATATCGTTTTTGTTTTGTTTTGCTTTTTAAGAGACAGTGTCTTGCTGTGTCACCCAGGCTGGGTGCAGTTGCATGATCGTAGCTTACTGTAGCCTTGAACTCCTGGGCTTAAGTGAGCCTTCTGACTCAGCCTCCTGAGTAGTTGGGACTAAAGGAGCGTGCCACGACGCCCAGCTAATTGTTTTTTATTTTTTGTAGAGGCAGGGTCTCGCCATGTTGCCCAGGCTGGTCTTGAACTCCTGGGCTTAAATAATCCTCCCAAAGTGTTGGGATTATAGGCATGAGCCACTGTACCTGGCTAAGAAAAGAATTGATTTAAAATATATATTTCCTGTTTCATTCTAAAGTAGATTTAAAGCATGATTAGAAATAAGATTGTTTTTAATTTTTTTAGAATTACCAACAGAACTGGTATGTTATTTTGTGGCTGTTATGAAACTAGCTGGGGGCAAGTTCTTTCCTACTTCAAATTTCTTAGTCATTAGAAAGGCCTGGGAAGAAGACTTTGGAGTATACATACACTGGTGTCACCATGACTCTTTGTTTCTTCCCTCCACCAACATTTCTTTGGAGGTAGAGATTTTTGTATATAACTGAGGAATATGAGTGAGGGACCCCAAGAAGAGAGCATTCTCATGGAACTGGACCTGGGTAGCACTATGTCGTTGAGCATGTCTGGGCAGCATATTTGATGAATGTCTCTGATAATTAGACCACATCTGTGATATTTGAATTATAGTCAAATGTATCTCTTTGCTCTTTTCTCTCTTCTTTAGTTTTAGAATCAAAATGTCTTCCTTGTAGCTTCTTCTGTTTCTGCCCTTTTTTCTTCTTTCACTTTATAGAGCTTTGTGCTCTTTGGGGTGGAACAAGATTGATTAAGGAAGAGAGGATCTAAATGATGGATAAAATCATTGAGATGAGATAATATTGAGTTTTTTTGTGTACTTGCTTACCGTACCATACATATACATGAAGAGTAGGTATCAAAGACTGGAGAAACAAGAGCTTTTTGTTGTTTGCTTTCAACAAATGTGTATTTAACATTGATACGACTTAGTCAACCTAATTATAATTCTGTAAAGTCACAATAAGAACAATAACAAAAAATAGTTGAAGGTGGAAGGCCAAAGAGGCAAGCTATGTGCATAATTTAATACATAGGCCACTAAGCAAGAAGCCAGATTTCTCAGTTTCATTTTCCTCTTTGGCATCAGCTTTCTATATACTTGGGGCAAATTCTGATCCCTCTAGGATCTTTCAGCATTGTTCCCTGTGTGCTTCATGTATATGGGTATATGAAAGGACCTCTGAGAGACCAGCAGGTTTCTTAATGGGAGAGTTTAAGAAACCATGGGTTGTTTAAGAAACCCAAAAGTTGGCCGGGCGTGGTGGCTCATGCCTGTAATCCCAGCACTTTGGGAGGCCGAGGTGGACAGATCAGCTGAGGTCAGGAGTTCAAGACCAGTCTGGTCAACATGGTAAATCCCTGTCTCTACTAAAAATAAAAAAAAATTAGCAAGGCATAATGGTGCATGCCTGTAGTCCCAGCTACTTATGAGGCTGAAGCAGAATTGCTTGAACCCTGGAGGCAAAGCTTGCAGTGAGCTGAGATCACGCCACAGCACTCCAGCCTGGGCAACAGAGTGAGACTGTGTCTCAAAGGAAAAAAAAAAAGATACCTAAAAGTTCTCTCTGTTTTTGGCTGTTGAAGCCTCCATGTTGCTGTATTCCCCATCCCTGCTGCATACTTTGCATCTGAGCTTCTGGCCTCTCACTGTAGTCTGCCTGGGAAGGATTGGTGACAGTGGAACAGTAGAATTACCTGTGTGTGCTTCATAAGTGGTTCTTGGGTCTTGGATCTCAGAGTCCCAGTTCATTCATACTTTACCTCTGAAAGTCACACATTTGTGGGAGCAGTTATATAGCTGGATATTTTCTACCTTGATTTTTAGCAGGTAAGCTCTGGGATATCTGAGCCTATGTAGTTCCTATGGAAAACCTTCAACTAGGGGGAAAGAGCTGGCTCTGAAAGACAACTTTGGGGTATCTCAGAAATGACATATTTATAGTAAAAAATTCTAACAGTGCACAAAAGCATAAAGAATAAAATTGAAATTAGCTCAAAATTTACAACCCAGAGATAACTACTTTCGATATTTTGGTGCACATCTTTAAAATATGTGGTGTCTTATAACTGCACTGTTAGAAGGAAGCTTTGGGGTAGCGTATTAGTCTGTTTTTACACTGCTGATAAAGACATCCCCGAGACTGGGCAATTTACAAAAGAAAGAGGTTTAATGGACTTACAGTTACACGTGGCTGGGGAAGCCTTGCAATCATAGGTAAGGCAAGAAGGAGCAAGTCACATCTTACAGTGATGGCAGGAGGCAAAGAGCAAGCTTGTGCAGGGAAACTCTGCCTTATAAAACCATCAGATCTCGCAAGACTTACTATCATGAGAACAGCACAGGAAAGACCCACCGCATCATTCAACTACCGCCTCCCCCGTCCCCCACTGGGTCCATCCCACAACACATGGGAATTTGAGATGAGAGCTGGGTGGGGACACAGCCAAACCATATCATTCGATGCTAGCCCCTCCCAAATCTCATGTCCTCACATCTCACAACCAGAAATGTCTTCCCAACAGTTCCTCTAAGTCTTAACTCATTTCAGCATTAGCTCAAAAGTCCATAGTCCAAAGTCTCATCTGAGACAAGGCAAGTCCTTTCTTTATGAGCCTGTAAAATCAAAAGCAAGTTAGTTATTTCCTAGATACAGTGGGGGTACATGTGTTGGATAAATACAGCCATTCCAAATGGGAGAAATTGGCGAAAACAGAGATGCTACAGGTCTCATTCAAGTCCAAAAGCCAGTGGGGCGGTCAAATCTTAAAGCTCCAAAACGATCTCTTTTGACTCCATGTCTTACATCCAGGTCATGCTGATGCAAGAGGTAGGTTCCCATGGTCTTGGGCAGCTCTGCCCCTGTGGCTTTGCAGGGTACAGCCTTCCTTCCGGCTGCTTTTATGAACTGGCGTTGAGTGTCTGTGGCTTTTCCAGGCACACAGTGCAAGCTGCCAGTTGATCTACCATTATCTACCATTCTGGGGTCTGGAGGATGGTGGCCCTCTTCTCATACCTCTACTAGGCAGTGTCCCAGTAGGGACTCTGTGGGGACCCTGACCCCACATTTCCTTTCCACACTACCCTAGCAGAAATTCTCCATGAGGGCCCTGCCCCAGCAGCAAACTTCTCTCTGGGCATCCAGGCATTTCCATACATCCTCGAAAATCTAGACAGAGGTTCCCAAACAGCAATTCTTGACTTCTGTATACTTGCAGGTTCAACACCACGTGGACACTACCAAGGCATGGGGCTTGCATCCTCTGAAGCCACAGCCTGAGCTCTATATTAGCCCCTTCCGCCACAGCTGAAATGGCTGGGATTTAGGGCCACCAAGTCCCTAGGCTGTACACAGCACAGGGACCCTGGGCTTGGCCTGCGAAACCACTTTTTCCTTCTAGGCCTCTGGGCCTATAATGGGAGGGGCAGCCATGAAGACCTCTGACATTCCCTGGAGACATTTATCCCCATTGTCTTGGGGATTAACATTCATTTCCTCCTTACTTATGCAAATTTCTGTAGCTTTCTTGATTTTCTCCTTAGAAAATGGGATTTTCATTTCTATGGCATTGTCAGGCTGCAAATTTTCCAAACTTTTATGTTCTGTTTCCCTTTTGAAACTGAATGCTTTTAATAGCACCCAAGAGACCTCTTGAATGCTTTGCTGCTTAGAAATTTCTTCTACCAGATACCCTAGATCATCTCTCTTGAGTTCAAAGTCCCGCAAATCTCTAGGGCAGAGACAAAATGCCGCCAGTCTCTTTGGTAAAACATAACAAGAGTCACCTTTGCTCCAGTTCCCAACAATTTCCTTATCTCCATCTGAGACCACCTCACCCTGGATTTCATTGTCCATATCGTAATCAGCATTTTGGTCAAAGCCATTCAACAAGTCTCTAGGGAGTTCTGAACTTTCCCACATTTTCCTGTCTTCTCTTGAGCCCTCCAAGCTGTTCCAACTTCTCCCTGTTACCCAGTTCCAAAGTTGCTTCCACATTGTTGGGTATCTTAAGCAGTGCCCCACTCTACTGGTATCAACTTACTGTATTAGTCTGTTTTCATGCTGCTGATAAAGACATACCTGACAGTGGGAAGAAAAAGAGGTTTAGTGGACTTAGCACTTCCACATGGCTGGGGAAGCCTCACAATCATGGCAGAAGACAAGGAGCAGGTCACGTCTTATGTGGATGGCAGCCCCCAAAGAGAAAGCTTGTGCAGGGAAGCTCCCCTTTATCAAACCATCAGATCTTGTGAGACTTAATTCACTGTCATGAGAACAGTATGGGAAAGACCTGCCCCCATGATTCAACTACCCCCTACTGGGTCCCTCCCACAACATGTGAGAATTTAAGATGATATTTTGGTGGGAACACAGCCAAATCATATCAGACGGGGCTGAGGAAATTCACCCGGGACTGTGTAAGGGGGCGTCATCAGGGTAGTGAGGTGGGGCAAGTTTGGTTTATAAAAAAGACATTCTCCAGAGGGACAGACAGCGTGCATTTCCTAGCCCCCCAAATCAGAATTCATCAGTTACTGCCGTCTTTGGGTATCAGAAGTCTGTCAAAAGCTTTTTGTTCCTTTTTGCACCAACACATGAGCTCAGCTGGCCCTGAGCAAGTGAAAGTGCTGAGCTGCCTTTGTGAGGAGTCCTTTGTCCTGTGCTTCTCTTTGGAGCTTCATTGTCTGAGTTCAGGAAAGAGGCATTTAATCCACAGTTATGTTAGAGAATTAAGCAAAGGATATTAGAGTAAAGAAAGGGGTACCACTTTTTTTTCCGTCTTGGACCCTTCTTTCCTGCTCCCCACCCCCACCAGTTTCTCAGGACACTCCTTCAGTAGCTTTTTTCCAGTCATCTGTGTGTTGATCTCCTTTTCAATGAATAACCTGAGGATAGACTAGAGAAACAGGCTGGCTATTGTTTGGTATTAGGAACTCGGCATTGGGAAAGAGCATTGTGACCTTGAGCAGAAGATACTTGGGAGACTTCTTAGGATTAGGGGTATCCACATGATCACTACCTCAGAGCAGCTAAGTCTACCTATAATCTCTCCCAACAAGGCAGGTGGTTAACAGAGGAAAACTGATCACTTGGGGTTCAGTACTTCTTCCAGGCTACTCTCCCCAAAGTTGTTAATGTAAGAAGCCGAGAAAGAGGGTATATGAGGAGTTTTTAGTAGATTGTAAGTTGCTTCTGTGTGCCAGAACCCCTCTGTGTGGTGGGAGGAAACAGCATGAGGCTATTGTATTGTAGCAGGAGTGGCCATGGTAAACAGCCCGGGGAAGGAAGGAGTTTATTACAGCCAGGAGCTGAGGAATAATTTGTCCAAATTCAGCTCGTTTAACAAAGGAAGGTTCTGCCTTTATATAGGCTTATACTTTAGATATTACACGTGGAAGAATCTTAGGTTTACAGTCTTAGAAATCACATATGAAAGGGTTTCAGGTTTATGGTTTTAGGAATCACATGCGAAAAGGTTTCTGGTTTGGTCTTGTTTTAAGTAAAAAGTGTCTTCTGGAGAGTTTCCCCAAGACCAAGCCTGCCACCTACAGGAAGGTGAATCAGGAGGCGCCAGTCGGTCAGCCTTTTCTTCTATTGAAATGCAGAGTGGCAGTCAAAGGGGAAGTTGATCCCAGATGCCTGGGTCTCCTTCCTCAGTATGAGTCTAGTAATTGAATGGCCTTCTTTTTTACTCTCTCTCCCTCCCTCCCTCTCTCTTTCTCTCTTTCTGTCTTTCTCTCTTTTTCTCTTTCTTTCTGTCTTGCTCTGTTGTTCAGGCTGGCGTACGGTGGCGATCTCAGCTCAGTGCAACCTCTACCTCATGGGTTCAAGCAATTCTCCTGCCTCAGTCTTCCGAGTAGCTGGGATTACAGGTGCAGACCACAATGCCCGGCTATTTTTTTTGTATTTTTAGTAGAGATGGGATTTCACCATGTTGGCATCAGAAGGCTGGTTTTGAACTCATAACCACAAGTGACCTGCCCGCGTCGGCCACCCAAAGTGCTGGGATTACAGGTGTGAGCCACCGTGCCTGGCTCTTTTAAAAAGCAGTCTCTAGGGGTATATTAATTTCAACCCATTTTTGCAAAGAATGGCTAGTGGTGTCGACTCAGAGGCTCTCATCTTAATCTAATTCATCTCTGAAATGTGCATGGGCACATTTCTTCTCTAGCCACCTCTGACCAAAGGTTTCCACAATGTGGACACAGCATGTGGAGTTTTGAAAATTCTTAACAGACTCTATATTTGGCTCACAGTAGTGGAAGAAAAGCCAACCAAGCATTGTTTAGTGGATGTAGTTATTTTTAGCTGCTTCTGTTTTCCTATTGGAGAAACTACTTTTTTCTTCTGAGGAGAGGGTAACTGAGGAGGTAAACAATTGCATTGTGTGTCTTTCGTGGGTCACAGTGCCTTCTTTTGTTAGGTGTATAGACAGGGCTTATGAGGCAGGTGATCTTAATGACTAGATGATTTAATTCTGTCTTTACAGGGAGAAACAGATCAATGAAACAACATTTAGATATATAATAGGGATACTCGCTCAAGGAAGAGCTGTTTAATAATGGAGCTGGAAAAATTGCTTATCTGTAGGGGAAAAAAGTAAACCATGACAAAATCAACTTCAGATGGATTAAGAAGTTAAATGTCAAAAGCGCAAGTTTAAATCTTGTGGAAGAAAATGTTAATAAATACCTTTCTGACTTCTGGCTAGGGAAAGATTTTTATAAACAGGTTATAAAAAGCACTATGCACCAAATAAAATAAAAAATTGATAAATTGGATTAACAAATTTTTATTATTGAGGCAGTCTTTTTTTTTTTTTTAAAAGACGGGGTTTCACCATGTTGGTCAGGCTGGTCTTGAACTCCCGACCTCAGGTGATCTGCCCGCCTTGGCCTCCAAAATGCTTGGATTATAGGCGTGAGCCACCATGCCCGGCCTATTGAGACAGTCTTAACACTGTTGCCCAGGCTGGAGTGCAGTGGCACAATCTTGACTCACTGCCGACTCACCCTGCCAAGTTCAAATGATTCTCCTTCCTCAGGCTCCCAAGTATCTGGGATTACAGGTGTGTGCCAGGATGCCCGGCTAATTTTTGTATTTTTAGTAGAGCTGAGGTTTTGCCATGTTGGCCAGACCTCAGGTGATCCACCCACCTGTCCTCCCAAAGTGCTGGGATTAAGGCGTGAGCCACCATGCCCAGCCTGATAAATTGGATTTTCTAAATGAAGAAAAAAAATCTTAAAGATAAAAACTGAAGAAATATATAACATATATAGCCTACAAAGAGTTAATATCAAAAGAATACAAAGAACTGCAAGAAGATGATAAGCAATCCAGTGGAAACATGGCATATGATATGAACAGGCACTGCATAAAAAATAAACATTTCTTAATTTCGCTTAATTTCTTAGGGAAGTGAAATCAAATACACTATACAATGCTCATTTTGTTGGCAAAATTCAAGAAGTGTTAAAATACCAAGCTTTGGGAGGGATTTGGATCATTAGGATCACTTTAGTTTTCTAGTTACAATGTAAATTGTTGCAGCCACTTTGGAATACAGCTAGGCATCATTTCATTTTCTAAAGTGGTATATTTGCATACCTTAGAACACTGTGGGTTCTACTCCTAGGATATACCCATATATAAAATCTTGCAGGAGTCCAAGAAAACATGGATGACAATCAGTGTAAATACAGTAAACAAAAAACAACTCAAATGTCTTTTTATTTTTACTCTTGTTGACCAAGCTGGAGTGCAATGGTGTGATCTCAGCCCACTGTAACCTCTGCCTCCCAGGTTCAAGTGATTGTCCTGCCTCAGGCTCCCGAGTAGCTGGACGCTCAGCTAATTTTTTGTATTTTTGTTTTTTTTAAGTAGAAACAGGGTTTCACCATGTTAGCTAGGCTGATCTTGAACTCCTGACCTCAGGTGATTATCCACCTTGGCTTCCCATTACAGGCATGAGCCACCGTGCCCGGCCTATTTTTTTTTTTTTTTTTTTTGAGACAGAGTTTCACTTTTGTTGCCCAGGCTGGAGTGTAATGGCGCAGTCTCAGCTTACTGCAACCTCTGCCTCCTAGGTTCAAGTGATTCTCCTGCCTCAGCCTCCCAGGTAGCTGGGATTACAGGTACCTGCCACCACGTCCAGCTAATTTTTGTATTTTTAGTAGAGATGGGGTTTCACCATGTTGGCCAGGCTGATCTCAAACTCCTGACCTGTAGTGATTCGCCCACCTCGTCCTCCCAAAGTGCTGGGATTACAGACGTGAGCCACTGCGTCTGGTGTCATATGTCTTTTAATAGGAAAACTGATCCATATATTATGTTATATTCATATGGAATATTATAGAAGAGTGAAAATGAAGTATTGCTACACACAACAAAATGGCTGAATCTCAACCTAATGTTGATTGAAGTCACTACCAAAAGACTGCTTAGGGAATGATAATCCTTGTATAAAATTTAAAAACTTGGCTGGGCATGGTGGCTCACACCTGATCCCACCCAGTATTTTGAGAAGCTGATGTGGGAGGATTGCTTGTGGCCAGGAGTTCAAGACCAGCCTGGGCAACAAAGTGACACTCTGTCTCTGCTACAATAACAACAACAGTTAGCCAGGTGTGATGGTGTGTGCCTATAGTCCAAGCTACTTGGGAGCCCAGGAGGTCAAGGCTGCAGTGAGCTATGATTGTGCCACTACACTCCAGACTGGGCAACAGAGCAACACTGTCTCAAAAAAAAAAAAAGTTGAAAACCTATATAAAATTTAAAAAAACGTAAAAATTTAAAGGCATACATACATATGCAATAAATTAAAAATCAAAACAAGGGTGTGCAGGGTGGCTCACACCTGTAGTGCCAGCACTTCGGGAGGCTGAAGTGGATGGATCACCTGAGGTCAGGAGTTCGAAACCAGCCTGACCAACATGGAGAAACCCTGTCTCTACTAAAAATACAAAATTAGCCGGGCATGGTGGCACATGCCTGTAATCCCAGCTACTTGAGAGGCTGAGGCAGGAGAATCGCTTGAACCCAGGAGGCGGAGGTTGCGGTGAGCTGAGATCATGCCATTGCACTCCAGCCTGCGCAACAAGAGCGAAACTCCATCTCAAAAAAAAATTTAAAAAAGGCAAAAAGATAATAAATGTAGAATTCTGGTTAGTGATAACCTGGGATCAGGAATTTGTAGGTTGGGTTGGGCATGGTGTCTCATGCCTGTAATCCCAGCACTTTGGGAGGCTGAGGTGGGTAGATCAGGTCACGAGTTTAAGACCAGTGTGGTCAATGTGGTGAAACCCTGTCTCTACTAAAAATACAAAAATTAGCCAGGTGTGCTGGCGTGCACCTGTAGTCCCAGCCACTTGGGAGGCAGGGGCAGGAGAATCGTTTGAACCTGGGAAGTGGAGGTTGCAGTGAGCTGAGATCATGCTGTTGCACTTCAGCCTGGACATCTCAGTAAGACTCGGTCTGAAAAAAAAAAAAAAGGATTGTTTAGGTTGGGGAGGGTCAGATTGGGGAGGAGCACATAGGTAGATAAAATTACTGGCAATGTTCTGATTCTTGGGTTGGGCTGGAAAAAAAAACCTATCTCTAAGTTTCTCTCTAGAAAGTTACCCATTTATATTCTCAATAACAATGTATGCAATCTTTGTGTCCTGGTAACTATGTCAGCATTGGACATTATAAATCTTTAAAATCTTTGCCAATCCAATACTGTAAAAAATATTTTGTTTGCATTTTCCTGGTTCAATTGAAATTGAACATCATTTCATATATTTGAAGTTAATCTATTCTTCTGTTTGCCTTTCATATCCTATTTTCATTTTTAAGTTGGGCTAATTATCTTTGTCTTAATGATTTCTTTGGTTATGAACTTTTTACATGTTACGTATAAAAATTGTTTCCTAGATTGTTTCATCTTTTAATTTTTTTTTTTTTAAAGAGATGGGGTTGCTGGGGTGGTGGCTTACGCCTGTAATCTCAGCATTTTGGGTGCAATACCAGCCTGACCAACATGGAGAAACCCCGTCTCCACTAAAAATACAAAATTAGCTGGTCATGGTGACAAATGCCTGTAATCCCAGCTACTTGGGAATCTGAGGCAGGAGAATCGCTTGAACCCGGGAGGCGGAGGTTGCACTGAGTCGAGATCGTGCCATTGCACTCTAGACTGTCCAACAAGAGGAAAACTCCGTCTCAAAAAAAAAAGATATGGGGTCTTGCTGTGTTCCCCAGGCTGGTCTCAAACTCCTGATCTCAAGTGATCCTCCCAACTCAGCTTTCCAAAACTCTGAGATTACAGGTGCAAGCCAACATGCGTAGAATATCTTTTAATTTTTTTTATGGCAGTATTTATCTTCTTGGTTCTAGCCTTGTATAAAGTTTAGAAAGCTTCACTCTACCCTAAGACAGTATAGTCATCTTTTATGTTTTATTTTTAAATTTTATCTATTTATTTTTTTTGAGACTGAGTCTTACTTCATTGCCAAGGCTGGAGTGCAGTGGTCCAATCTCAGCTCATTGTAACCTCCACCTCTCAGAATTCTTTGATTCTCCTGCCTCAGCCTCCTGAGTAGCTGGGATAGTCTGGTTTCAAACTCGTGACCTCAAGTAATCTGCCTATCTTGGCCTTCCAAAGTGCTGGAATTACAAGTGTGAGCTACCATGCTTGATGCTTGGCCTGTATTTTCTTTCTTTCTTTCTTTTTTTTTTTTTCCTTAAGACGGAGTTTCGCTCTTGTTATCTAGGCTGGAGTGCAATGGCGCAATCTCGGCTCACCGCAACCTCCGCCTCCTGGGTTCAAGCAGTTCTCCTGCCTCAGCCTCCTGAGTAGCTGGGACTACAGGCGTGCGCCACCATGCCCAGCTAATTTTTGTATTTTTAGTAGAGACGGGGTTTCACCATGTTGACCAGGACGGTCTCGATCTCTTGACCTCGTGATCCACCTGCCTCGGCCTCCCAAAGTGCTGGGATTATAGGTGTGAGCCACCACACCTGGCCCTGTATTTTCTTTTCATACTTTTGTGAGTTGATTTTAGTTTTTTACTTTCGTTATGGAAAATACCAGATAGATGTAAGGGTAAAGAGACTAGCACCCCGTTTTTTTGTTTTGTTTCTTTTTTAAACTAGAGTCTTGCTGTGTCGTCCAGGCTGGAGTGGGAGTGCAGTAGTGCGATCTCAGCTCACTGCAACCTCTGCCTCCTGGGTTCAAGTGATTATCCTGCCTCAGCCTCCCAAGTAGCTGGGACCACAGTTGTGTGCTACCTCACCCAGCCAATTTTTGTATTTGTAGTAGAGACAGGGTTTTGCCATGTTGTCCAGACTGGTCTCAAACTCCTAACCTCAAGTGATCTTCCCGTCTTGGCCTCCCAGAGTGTTGGATTACAGTCGTGAGCCACCACAGTTGGCCACATCCATTATTATTCAACAATCATCAACTCATGGCTACTCTTCTGTGTATATCCTTCATTCCATCTACTGGGTTCTTTTTCTTTTTCTTCTTTTTTATTTTTTTATTCTTATATATATTTTTAAATCCACTTTTTATCCCGCTTCCTTAATATTGGGTTCTTTTAAAGCAGATCTTACACAGCATTATTATGCCATCCAGATATATTCAGTATGTACCTCTAACAGACAATGACCACTTTTTTTTTTTTTTTTGAGACAGGGTCTCACTTTGTTGGCCAGACTGGAGTGCAGTGGCACAATTATAGCTCATTGCAACCTTGAAGTTCTGGGTTCAAGCAGTCCTCCTCAGCCTTCCAAGTAGCTAGGATTACAGGCATGTGCTACCATACCCAGCTACTTTTAAAATTTTTAGTAGAGATGAGGTCTAGCTATGGTGACTAGACTGGTCTTGAGCTCTGGACTCAAGCCATCCTCCCACTTCATGCTCCCAAGGTGCCGAAATTACAGGTGTGAGCAACCGTGCTTGGCCTGTAGGACTATTTTTAAAACATAAAAGTGGCTTTTAAAAAAATTTAAATTTTCAGTATCTCTCAATATTCATGTATTTATTTATTTGAAACAGAGTCTTGGTCTGTCATCCAGGCTGGAGTGCAGAGGCATGATCTCAGCTCACTGCAACATCCACCTCCTGGTTTCAAGTGATTCTTGTGCCTCAGCCTCCCAAATAGCTGAGATTACAGCTGTGTGCTATCACACCTGGCTAATTTTTGTATTTTTAGTAGAGACAGAGTTTTGACATGTTGACCAGGCTGGTCTTGAACTCCTGGCCTCAAGTGATCCGCCTGTTTCGGCCTCCCAAAGTGCTGGGATTGCAGGTGTGAGCTGCCATGCCTGGCCTCAAATTTTATTTTTGAGTATAGTATGTTAACCTTTTTATTTATTTTTTTTGAAACTGAGTTTCACTCTTGTTGCCCAGGCTGGAGTGCAATGGTGTGATCTCGACACACTGTAACCTCTGCCTCTAGGTTCAAGCGATTCTCCTGCCTCAGCCTTACCAGTTGCTGGGATTACAGGGATGTGCCACCACGCCCAGCTATTTTGTATTTTTAGTAGAGACAAGGTTTCTCCATGTTGGTCAGGCTAGTCTCGAACTCCTGAACTCAGGTGATCCCCCTGCCTCGGCCTCCCAAAGTGCTGGGATTACAGGCATGAGCCACTGTGCCCAGCCTATGTTAACCTTTTTAAATGGACAGCATTTGTCCCCAAAACATTTGTTGAATAATTCATCTACAATGCATGAGTCTTGCATTAAGCCATTCTTGCATTGCTGTAAAGAAATACCTGCGACTGGATAATTTTTAAAGAAAAGAGGTTTAATTAGCTCCTTGAGAGAGAGGGGAGAGAGAGAGAGAGAGAGGGATGGAGGTCAGGAGGTGGCACAGATCTTCTGAGAACTCACTATCACAAAGACACTACCAAGCCATGAGGGATCCACCCCCATGACCCAAACACCTCCACCCCGCCCCACCTCCAGCATTGGAGATTACAATTCAGTATGAGATTTGGGCAGGGACAAATATTCAGACTATCAGGTCTATTCAAGACCTTTTCTAGTGGATTATTGTTTTTGTTTATTTTAGAATCCAATAAGGGAAGTCTCCCTTCAATTGTCTTGGCTATTTTTTTCTTCCAGACAAAATTCAGAATTAGTAATGAGGTAACACTCTAAAAAAATCTTGCTGAGATTTTGGAAATATTTACATTAAATTAACAAATAAATTTGGGATTATTAGCATCTTTTCATTATGGATTTTTCTATCCATTAATATTGTATATATGTCATTCAGATTATATATTTCACAATGATTATAACAATATTAACATTTATTATGTACTATGTGCCTGACACTGTGCTAAATCTTTGACATTAATTGTCATATAATCCTCAAAACAAATATGTGCCGTAGGCAATATTATTATCCTTGTTACATGAATGGAACAGAAACACCCTTAAGCATTTAATATTGTACTGCAGTGAGGGAAATGTTGTCTTGGCTAGCACAGGTTCATGAGTATAAGATAAATATACAAAAATGAAAGGTGTTTGTAATTTATAGCTGCAAGAACATTCCAACAGGGCCAAAACCTACAAAGTATTTAAATATATATGTATACACACATATTGTTATTGACAGATGAGTATACATGTTACAGGCTACGGTATATTTCAGTACATGTATAATGATCAAATGGGGGTAATTAGCATATCTGTCATCTCAGATCTTTTTCATTTCTTTGTATTAGTAACATTCAAAATCCTCTCTTCTAGCTAGTTGAAAAAATACAACAAAATTTTGTTGACTGTAGTTGCCCTACAGTGCTATATAGAACACTAGAACTTATTCCTCCTATCTAACTATAATTTTGTATTGGATAATCAATCTCTTTCTATTCCTCTTCCTTGCTACCCTTCGCAGTCTCTGCTAACCACTATTTTTCTCTCTACTTCAGTGAGATCAACATCTTTAGCCTTAACATACAAGTGAAAACGTCGTATTTATCTGTCTGTGCCTAGCTTATTTTGCTTAACACAGTGTCCTCCAGGCTCATCCATATTGCCATGATTGACAGGATTTCATTCATTTTTATGGTGGAATAGTATCCCTTTGTTAAACTATATTTAAGTTAAATATACAAGACCTCTAAAGAGGAGAAAAGTAGATGGTTAAGAGCTTAAGCATACGACTGAAGTCAGGGTAGCTGAGTTCAAATCCCAGCTCTGCTAGTTAATAGCTGTGTGACTTTTGACATGTTACTTAACCTGTCTGTGTCAGTTTTGTTTGTAAAATAGGGATAGCTAGATACTGCCACATTATTGTGGGCTTTTTTTTGTTAGTTTTTTTTTTTTTTTTTTTTTTTTGAGACAGAGTCTCACTCTGTTGCTCAGGTTGGAGTGCAGTGGCGCGATCTCGGCTCACTGTAACCTCCGCCTCCCGGGTTCAAGTGATTCTTTTGCCTCAGCCTCCCGAGTAGCTGTTATTACAGGCACCTACCACCATGCCCGGGTAATTTTTTGTATTTTTAGTAGAGATGGAATTTCACCATGTTAGCCAGGATGGTCTTGATCTCCTGATCTCCTGAACTGCCTGCCTCGGCCTCCCAAAGTGCTGGGATTACAGGTGTGAGCCACTGCGCCCGGCCCCTGTTACTTTGTTTTTTGAAAGGGAGTCTCACTCAGGTTGGAGTGCAGTGCCACAATATTGGCTTACTGCAACCTCTGCCTCCTGGGTTCAAGCAGTTCTCCTGCCTCAGCCTCTCAAGTAGCTGGACTTACAGGTGCCTGTCACCATGCCTTGCTACTTTTTGTATTTTTGGAAGAGATGGGGTTTTATCATTGGCCAGTCTGGTCTCGAACCCCTGACCTCAAGTGATCCCCCCGCCTTGGCCTCCCAAAGTGCCGGGATTACAGGCATGAGCCAGTGCTCCTGGCCCCTAAGTTGTTGTTTGTTAATCCAGATTATCTACTTCATCAGCAGTATATGAGCACTATTTCTTTACATTCTCTCAGAAGCTATTTTAAATCCAGAAGGAAGCACAGAAAGAATAAAGATTGCCACCAAACCTTACAAATTAGGACTGAGGCTCAGAAAGAGATAATGTTATATCCAGGGTCATATAGGGAGATCATAACAGAGTCAAATCTGGAACTTAGACTTTTTGAACTCACTCCTAGGGTTCTTTTCACTGAGTGTAGAATTCACAAATTAGCCAGACATTTATTTTTTATTTTTTGAGACAGTCTCTGTTCTCCAGGCTGGAGTGCAGTGATGTGATCACAGCTCACTGCAGCCTCAGCTTCTTGGGCTCAGGTGATCCTCCCACCTGAGCCTCTCAAGTAGCTGAGACTATAGGTGCATGCCATCACCCCTGGCGAATTTTTGCATTTTTTTGTTAGGGATGCGGTTTTTCCACATTGCCCAGACTGGTCTTGAACTCCTGGGTTCAAGTGATCTGCCCTCCTCAGCCTCCCAAAATGTTGGCATTGCAGACATGAGCCACTGTGCCTGGCCTTTACCAAACATTTAATGAGCATTTATGATGTGTGAAACTTTCGTGTTTGATTCTTAATGTCTGTGACATTATAAAATCCTTATCGCTCTAACATAAATTATTTATCGCTTTGTCTCCATTTTATGGCTAAGCAAATACAATCAGAAAGATTAAGTAACTTTCCTAAGGTCACTCAGGTCTGTCTTATTTCTGAGCCCCATCTTCTTTATACTGTATCTCAAATATAGCCATTTCAGTTGTTTTGTCTTTCCCCTTGTTCACTAACCTTTCTAAAACTTCCATAATGCTCTGGAGTTAGTCATACTCCTCATCCTGTTTTGACTTCCAGGCTAACCTCTGCTTTGTGGACATTGACAACCACTTCATTGAGCTGCCAGAGGACTTGCCACAGTTTCCCAACAAATTGGAGTTTGTCCAGGAAGTCTCTGAGATTCTTATGGCATTTGGAATTCCCCCTGAAGGGAATCTTCATTGCAGTGAGAGTGCCTCCAAGCTGAAGAGACTTCGGGCCTCTGAGCTTGTCTCAGACAAGAGGAATGGGAACATTGCTGGCTCCCCTTTGCATTCCTACGAGCTTCTTAAGGAGAATGAAACTATTGCCCGGCTCCAAGCCTTGGTCAAGAGGACTGGGGTGAGCCTGGAAAAGGTAAGATGTGTATTTGAGTCTGTGTGATCTGTGCTAGGGTGCTGTCCTGGTGAAGTAAGGTATGGGTTGAGAAAGCACCCAGTTCTAGACAACTCATATTTTTGAGTGGTGAAAGAATGCTCTGTATGGAGGACTCTGAATTCCATCTGGCAAATGTTATCCTAGTAAATGCTACTTTAATCTAAATCTGGGTAGCTTCTCTCTTGAGCATCAAGGAGAGTCTGCAGTCATTCTTTGTGAACACTATAGCAGAGTGATTGGTAGTAATTTTAGTGTTCAGACCTCTTTTATTTTTTGAGAGAGTTCTTACTCTGTCACTCAGGCTGGTATATGGTGGCACAGTCACGGCTCTCTGCAGCCTCAATCACCTGGGCTCAGGTGATCCTCCTGCCTCAGCCTCCCAAGTAGCTGGGACCACAGGTGCATGCCACTACACCCAATTAATTTTTTTTTTGTAATTACTTGTAGAGACAGGGTCCTCACTATGTTGCCCAGCTAGTCTCAAACTCTTGGGCTCAAGTAATCCTCCACCCCTGGCCTCCCGAAGTGGTGTGATTACAAGTGTGAGCAACCATGCAAGGCCCAGACCTCTTTTAGATCCATTGCCCTTTGAGTTTCACAGCAACCTAAGGCATATAAAACATGTGTTAACTGTTTTATAGCCAAACAGACCAAGGCTCAGAGAGCCTAAGTGTTTTGCCTAAGATTAAATGCCGAGTATGTTGCTGAGCTGAGTATAGAATCTGGTCCTCTTGAGTTCTCACTGTTAAATTACTTTTGTAAGTTGCATATAAACCAATGGGTCAGTGTAATAATCTTGTTGGGCTGTTAGTGAAATATTTAATTTTTCTGCTTTAGTAGAGCAGATTTGTTTTGCTTAGTAGAGCAGATATTTTTCAAAAATCATGGACAGTTAAAGAGGAGCAGAGAAGTATTTGGTGAGGTTAAAAAGGTTTTTTGGAGAAAGAAGGCAAGATGAGGGAAAAATAAAAAATCAAGAGAGCCAGAATTTTTTCTAGGTCATAAGAATTGTTGCCTTGTTAAATTGACCTTCCACATTTCTTCCTTTCTCCCTGACCTTTGAGATAATTAGCACCTCTTCTTTAATGGCAGAATCTCTCTCAGCCCAAAAAGATCTTATCTCCACTTTCATTGAGTTGTTGGATATCTTTAAGTGAAACTCTTGGATTTATCTCTCCTCCATGTCTGAGTCCCTTTCCTTTTTTTTAATTTTATTTTTTCCAGTTTTCCCTCTTTTGTTCTCATTATTTGCTGCTAAGTAAATGACTACTGGAAAAAAAAATCAGATTAAAAAAATCAGGAATTGGATTCCTTGGGATAAAAGGAGAAAAGTGATGTGTTCTCAACTACTTTTTCTTTTTTTGTAGTTGGAAGTGCGTGAAGACCCTAGCTGCAATAAGGATCTCAAAGTTCAGTGTGATGAAGAAGAACTCAGGATTTACCAGCTAAACATTCAGATCCGGGAAGTTTTTGCAAATCGTTTCACTCAGATGTTTGCAGATTATGAGGTGTTTGTCATCCAGCCCAGCCAGGATAAGGAATCCTGGTTTACCAACAGGGAACAGATGCAAAACTTTGATAAAGTGAGTGTAATCCTGCTTGGGAGGTGGTGAGGAATGAGAACTTGCCAGTTACGTCTTGAAGAAGTAATGGAAAATGAGTTTTTCTTTTATTATATGCTGGAAACAAGTTTATGGTCCATTTGATGTTGATAAAATAGGCATTGTTGCTTAAGAACAGATGTGCTGATTATTATTATCAGATGATTTCCCCTCAGCCTAAGGGTTGTCTTAAAGCAAAGATATACGTGTAGATTGAACATCAGGATTTGGGGAAGATTGGTTGACTCAGTAGGTTATCCAAGTGAGTTTGTCCCGGTGTCAAAGTTTCAAGATATCTGAACTTATATGAATGTTTTTTTAAAAAAGTAGAGATTCTGCAGCTTGCTTTTCTGAAAGACCTAGGCAACTCCAGAGAATAATTAACCTACTGGATCCTTTGGCACATTGACATTACCCTTTTCCCTGTCAAGTACTACTTCTTTTTGGTCCCACCAGGCATCTTTTCTGTCAGATCAGCCTGAGCCCTACCTGCCCTTCCTCTCAAGATTCCTGGAGACCCAGATGTTTGCATCTTTCATTGACAACAAGATCATGTGTCATGATGATGATGATAAAGACCCTGTGCTCCGGGTATTTGATTCCCGAGTTGACAAGATCAGGCTGTTGAATGTTCGGACACCTACTCTCCGTACATCCATGTACCAGAAGTGTACCACTGTAGATGAAGCAGGTAAGGCCTCCTTGGAACTGTGCATTCTAGCCTCCTGGATTATGTCACTAACATGTCCCTTTTCCTAAATATGCCAGCCTCTTTTTCTGTTTCTGCCTTGCGTATGTGGTTCCCATTGCCTGCAATGTTCTTGCTTTTTTTTGCCTGCAGTCTTCTCATCCTTTAACACTGTCAGTTAAGAATGGATCTCATTGTATGTGATAGAGACCCTAATCAGCAGTGGGTTAAACAAATAGGGGGTTATTTTTCTTATATTAGCAAGAGGTACAGAATTAGTCCTTGCGTGTGTTGGCTCAGCTGCTCAGCAATGTAATCAAGAACTGAGATTCTCTTTTTATTCGGTGAATCCTTAGCATATTGACTTTTATGGTCATACTGTTGCCTCGCTTTTTTTAAATTAAGGATTTCAATGAAAGCCTCATGGTTACAGAAGCTCTTTCTTTTCTGCTCGTGTGTGTGTGTGTCTGTGTGTGTGTCTGTGTGTGTGTGTGTGTGTGTGTGTCAGGGTTTCTCTCCAGGCTAAAATGAAGTGGTGTGTACATAGGTCACTACAACTTTGAACTCTTGGGCTCAAGTGATTCTCTTGCCTCAGCCTCCCAAGCAGCTAGGACAGTAGGCATATGCTCCCATGCCTGGCTAATTAAAAAAGAAAAGGTTTTGTAGAGACAAGGTTTTGCTATGTTGCTCAGTCTTGTCTCAAACTTTTGCACTCAAGTGATTCTTCTGCATTGGCCTCCCAAAGTGTTGGCATTACATGCATGCACCACCACACCCAGTCCCAGAAGCTTTTCATATTCACATTCAAGGCAAGAAGAGAGGAAGATTGATGCCAGCTACATTTGCCATCCCACCTTTTTTTTTTTTTTTTTTTTTTGAGACAGAGTCTTACTCTGTTGCCTAGGCTGGAGTGCAGTGGTGCGATTATGGCTCACCACAGCCTTGACTTCCCAGGCTCAAGCAATTCTCCTACCTCAGCCTCCTAAGTAGCTGGGACTGCACATACCTGGCTAATTGTTTGTATTTTGTAGAGACAGAGTCTCACCATGTTGCCCAGGCTGGCCTCAAACTCTTGGGCTCAAACAGTCCTCCCACCTCTGCATTCCAAAGTGCTAGGATTATAGGTGTGAGCCACTGTGCCTGGCCTATTTTCCCACTTTTATCAGAAAGCAAAAACTTTCCCAGAAATTTCTAACAACTTTCATTATCTCATAGGCCAGAATCATATTATATGACCACCCTCAAGTGCATGGGAGGCTGTGAAAGTGAACATTGAACTGGGTATAACGTTGCCCTGAACAGTATCAAGGTTCTGTAAGCAAGAAAGAAGGGGTGAATAATTATGAGTAAGCAGTTGATAGTATTTGTCACAAAAACCTAGCAGATATGTTTCCTTCTCTGTGAAGCCTTCTCTGATGCCCCCAGACTGAGTCAGTTGATTCTTCCTCTGTGTTCCTGTAGTGCTTTGTGCTTGCTTCTACTCACTTATCTCTACTTCTACTAGCTATCATTGTTAGAGAACAACTTAAGGGCAGAGACTGTATTTACTCATTTTCTTCCCCTCATTCTTCTAGCATTGTGCCAGCATGTAGGGATATTTTTATCTACACAAATGATTGAACACATCCTTTTGTTTAGAGGGCTCATCCATATCAGCTTAGCTAGAGAATAGTTTCAGCTTGAAGTGTTAGATTAAGTAGTGTGTTTACTTCCTACAGGATGTTCAGTGTCCTTTTTAAGGCATTTTAATATATTTTGATTATTTACTGCATTTTATAACTACCTACTAAATGCTGAACATATGGCAAGTCTTCAAGAAATATTTGCCAAATGAATGAATATGCTAGTTGCTAGGCTTTGAAGATATAACTGGTAACAGTTTAGACAAAGTCTTAAATTCTCTTACACTTTCTAGTCTTCTCTCTTTACCTTTCAGCTCCTGTTCCAGGACCCTCATTAAAATGACAGTCTTTTTGGTAAAGGCTTGAGGACATGTTGTCCATGCAGTTAGACTACTTTAACTCAGTTAGAACATAGGTTCCTGAACCCTGCCTAAGGCTTTGGATCTGGGCAGCTTGATGGAGATTTTTACAGGACTCTGGTTTAGAGAACCATCTCCCAAACCATTGTTTAAATCAAGACTAATTATTCTTTTTCATCTTGTGCTACACTTGATAATATTTGTATATGGCACACTGGGAAAGGGTCTGCTTATAGCCAGAGGCTCTAAAGCCAGAGGCTCTAGTCACTTGAAATCCTGTACATCTGCCACAAGGGTTGAGGAGTCTCAGCCCATCCTTAATTTGTTTGTTGAACACTAAACGCTGCAGCCGACTGATTTCAGGTACTGTGATGTCACTTGTAGCCATTACATAGTCTAATGGGCCTCTTAGAATATGGTGTTTGGAGGCTGGTCATAGTGGCTCACGCCTGTAATCCTAGCACTTTGGGAAGCTGAGGTGGGCGGATCACTTGAGGTCAGGAGATTGAGAGCAGCCTGGCCAACATGGCGAAACCCCATCTCTACTACAAATACCAAAAAAAAAAAAAAAAAAAAAAAAAGCTGGGTTTGGTGGTGCACACCTGTGGTCCCAGCTACTTGGGAGGCTGAGGCAGGATAACTGCTTGAACCTGAGAGGCAGAGCAGTGAGCTGAGATTGTGCCACTGCACTTCAGCCTGGGTGACGGCAAGACTCTGTCTGAAAAAAAAAAAAAGAAAGAAAGAAGAGGGAGAATGTGGGGTTTGGAATGTAGGAGGAAGGGTTAACTAAGCCTCATTCGTATGGCTCATTTCAGAAAAATGTGTGTCACAGAGACTCTTAACACTACTATATTGTCTGCCCCCAGGAATCATGGGAATATCTTTGCTATTGGTATATCCCTTATGTATATGCCAGAGGCACGCACTTCAAGTATACTAGATCAGGGTTCTTGCAACTGGCCCCAGAACCCTAGCCTAGAGGAGTAGTTCAACCATTTTATCCCATCCCATATTGGACATCTCAACTTCTTTAGCATGATTGGAAAATCATGCTAACATAACTATAAAGGGATTTTGGAGAACCTTTAAAAATGTTACTATAACAAAAAGTAAAATGTTATAATTAGAAGAGATGTTGATGGCAATCGACTCTGCCCACCCACCCCACCCACCAGTTTTACAGATAAAAATGTTCCTTTGGTTCACAACTGTATCCACAATGCCTGGCACATTTTGGACATTTAATAAGTTCTGTTGAATGAGAGTAAAGATTGGGGGAAGTGAGGGAGGCTCAAAGAGATGACTTGACAACCTAAGATACAGAGCAAGGCCCAAAGACAGATCTTTTTACATAACTCTGGAAAATACCAAGAGAGAGCCGGGTGTGGTGGCTCACACCTGGAATCCCAACAGTTTGGGAGACTGAGGCAGGTGGATTGCTTGAGCTCAGGAGTTTGAGACCAGCCTGGGCAACATGGCGAAACCCTGTTTCTACAAAAAATACAACTAGCTGGGTGTGGTGGCATGAACCTGTAGTCCCACCTACTTGGGAGGCTGAGGTGGTAGTTTTGCTTGAGCCCAGGAGGTCAAGGCCACAGAGAGCTATGATTGTGCCACTGTATTCCTCCAGCTCGGACAACAGAGTGAGACCCTGTTTCAAAAAAAAAAAAAAAAGAGAGAGGGAGAAAGAAAAAGGAAAGTTTTCTTATGAGACTCATGAGAGAGAAGAGAGAAAGAAAAGAAAAAAAGAAAAAGCTGGGCGTTGTAGCTCACGCCTGTAATCCCAGTACTCTGGAGGCCAAGGTGGTTGGATCACCTGAGGTCAGAAGTTCAAGACCAGCCTGGCCAACATGATGAAACCCCATTTCTACTAAAAATACAAGAAGTTAGTTGGGCATGGTGGTGGGCGATTGTAATCTCAGCTACTCAGGAGGCTGGGACAGGAGAATCACTTGAACCCAGGAGGCGGAGGTTGCAGTGAGCTGAGATTGCTCCACTGCACTCCAGCCTGGGCAGCAACAGGAAGACGCCATCTCAAAAAAAAAAAAAAAAACAACACACATACACATGCACAAAGAGGGGAGGGGCAGGAGGGAGTTTTCTTGTGCCCCTTTGTAATACCTTCTTCCTGTTCTCTCCCCACTCTCTTCTCCAATCCCCAGGTAACCACTGATAATAATTTTTGTTACCACAGAGTTTGCCATTCCAAGAATTTTATATAAATAAAATCATAGTATGTACTTTTTTTTTTAGTCTGGATTCTTTACCCAGCATAATTATTTTTATATTAATTCATGTTCCTTTTTATTGCTGAGTAGTATTCCATTGTATGAATGTTACCACAGTGTATCTATTTAACTC
Organism: Cacajao melanocephalus; assembly: GCA_963573385.1. Classification (NCBI taxonomy): domain Eukaryota; kingdom Metazoa; phylum Chordata; class Mammalia; order Primates; family Pitheciidae; genus Cacajao; species Cacajao melanocephalus. Next base: position 27,702 of record CAUYLG010037447.1, read on the forward strand.
TTGGTGGGCATTTGGTCTGTGAATATTTGTGTACAAATACTTTGTATAGACGTAAGTTTTCCTTTTCCTCGGTAATACCTAGGAGTGGAATGACTGGATTATATGTTATCTGTGTGTTACTTTTTTTTTTTTTTTTTTGAGATGGTGTCTTGTTCTGTTGCCCAGGCTGGAGTGTAGTGGTGTGATCCTAGCTCACTGCAACTTCCTCCTCTTGGGTTCAAGCAATTCTCTGCCTCAGCCTCCTGAGTGGCTGGGATTACAGGTGCCCACCACCATGCCTGGCTAGTTTTTGTATTTTTCAGTAGAGACAGGGTTTCACCATGTTGGCCAGGCTAGTCTCAAACTCCTGACCTCAAGTGATCCACTTGTCTCAGCCTTTCAAAGTGATGGTATTACAGGCGTGAGCCACCACGTGGGACCTTATATGTTACTTTTTAAAGAAACTGCCAAATTGTTTTCCAAAGTGATTGTACATTATATATTTTACATTCCCACTAGCAGTGGATGAGAGTTCCATATCTATGCCAACTTAGCATGGTCAGTGTTTTCAATTTTAGGCATTTTAATAAGTGTGTAGTGGTATCTTACTGTGATTTTGATTTGTGTGTGCCTAATTTCTCTTACCAGTGTCTTTTTGAGAACAAAGCCTTTTATTTTGATGAGGCCTAATTTATCAGTTGGATTATACTTTTATTGTGTCGTAGACATTTTTGCCCTACCAAGTTCACATAGAGATTTTCCTCTGTATTTCCTTGTAGAAGTTTTATAGTTTTAGGTTTTACATTCAGGTCTCTGATCCTTTTCAAGTTAATATTGTAAGTAGTTTAAGTTATGGGTCCATTTTTTTTTTCAATATAGATATCTATCTATTGAAAAGACCATCTGTTGTCTAATGAATTGCCTTTATGCTTTTGTCAAAATGTTATTAGTCTATATATGTGTTAGTCTACTTTTGGATTCTCTGTTCTGTTTCATTGATCTGTTATTTATACCAGTACCACACTGTCTTGATTACTGTAGCTTGTATTAAATGATTACTGTAGCTTATGTTAAATCTTGAAGTCAAGTAGTGTCAATCTTCTAACTTTGTTCTTTTTTTCAAAGTTGTTTTGCCTATTCTTGGTTCTTTGTATTTCCATACGTATTTAGTGTCAACTTGCCAACTTCTGCAAAGAAGCCTTCTGAGATTTTGAATGATATTTGACATCCTAACAATACCGAGTCTTCTGATCCATTGGCATATCTTTCCATTTATTTAGGTCATCTTTAATTTCTCTCAACAGCATTACATACTTTTCAGGGTACAGGTTTTATATGTCTTACCGGATTTTTCCTTAAGTAGTTCATGTTTTTTGGTGTATTGTAAATTGTTTCGTGTTATATAAATTTGGTGCTATTGTATTGCTTTCTTAATTTTTACTTCTGATTGTTCATTGCTAGTATATAGAAGTATAATAGCATTTTGTATATTTATATTGTGTCCTGCAACCATACTAAACTTCCTGTTAATAGCTTTTTTGTACATCCATCAGATTTTCCCCATAGACAGTCATATTACCTGTGAATAATGATAGTTTTATTTTTCCTTTCCACCACCCTGGATGCCTTTTATTTCTTTTCCTTTTCCCTTTTTTTTTGTTTTTTGTTTTTTGTTTATTACACTGGCTGGAACTTCTAGTACAAAGTCAAATAGAAATGGTGAGAGTGGGCATCTTATTCCTGACTTTAGGGAGAAGGCATTTTTACTGTAAGAATGATGTTATCTTTAAGTTTTTCATAGATAACTTTTATCAGTTAAGGATGTCACTAGTTTGTTCAGAGTTTTTATCTGAGGCAGATGTTGAATTTTGTCAAATGCTTTTTCTGTATCCATTGAGATAATTATATGGTTTTTAGCTTTAGTTTTAATATGGTGAATTATATTGATATTTTCTTTCTTTCTTTCTTTCTTTTTTTTTTTTAAATGGTGATGGGGTCTCGCTCTCTTGCTCAGGCTAGAGTGCAGTGGTGTGGCCATGATTTTCTGTAACTTTGAACTAGTGGGCTGAAGGGATCCTCTTGCCTTAGCTTCCTGAGTACCTGGGACTATAGATGTATGCTACCATGCCTGGCTAATTTTTAATTTTTTTTCTAAGAAAAGGAAAGAAATAACCTTCTTTATTCAAAGTAATATTCTTTACTGTCAAGTCTGTTTTGTCTGATATTAAAAACTACTCCAGTGTTCTTTTTTTTTTCTTTTTTCTTTCTTTCATTTTGAGACAGAGTCTTGCTCTGCCACCCAGGCTGGAGTGCAGTGGGGTGATCTCAGCTCACTGCAACTTCCACCTCCCGTGTTCAAGCGATTCTCCTGCCTCAGCCTCCTGAGTAGCTGGAACTACAGACATGCGCCACCATGCCCAGCTAATTTTTGTATTTTTGGTAGAGATGGGGTTTCACAATGTTGGCCAGGCTGGTCTTGAACTCCTGACCTCATGATCCACCCACCTTGGCCTCCCAAAGTGCAGCTTTCTTTTGACTAGGGCTAGCGTGGTATATCTTTTTCATTATTTGACCTTTTTTTTTTTTTTCTTTTAAAAAGAATCTCTGTTACCAGGCTGGAGTACAGTGGCACGATCTTGGCTCACAGCAGCCTCTGCCTCTCGGGTTGAAGTGATTCTCCTGCCTCAGCCTCCCAAGTAGCTAGGACTACAGGCACGCGCCACCACACCCAGCTAAATTTTTTTGGATTTTTGGTAGAGACGGGGTTTCACCATGTTGGCTAGAATGGTCTTGATCTCTTGATCTCGTGATCTGTTGGCCTCAGCCTCCCAAAGTGCTGGGATTACAGGCATGAGCCACCGCACCCAGCCCATTATTTTACTTAAAATTTATTTGTGTCTTTATATTTAAAGGGTGCTTATTGTAGGTAGCATGTGATTGGGTTTTACATTTTTATCCAATTTGGCAGTTTCAGATTGTTAACTGAGGTCTTTAGGCCATGTACATTTAATGTGATTATTGATATTGTGGGGTTTAAGCCTGTCATTTTTCTGTTTGTTTTCCATTTGTCCATCTGTTCTTTGTTCCCTTTTCCTCTTTTTCTTCCCTCTTGTGTATTAATTGAATATTTTCAATTTTTTAATGATTTCATTTTATCTACTTTGTTGGCTTATGAGCTATAACTTGTGTTATTTTAGTAGTTGCTTTAGGATTTATAGTACACATTTAATTTATCACAGTCTATTTTTAAGTGATATAATATCACTTTCCACATAGTATAAGAGCTGTACAGAGGTGCCAGGCACAGTCATGTGCACCCATAGTCCCAGCTGTTTGGGAGACTGAAGGAGGAGGATTGCCTGAGCCCAGAAGTTTGAGTTCAACTTGGATTACATAGTGAGACCCCATCTCTAAACAACAACAAAAAAGAACTTCACAAAACTATTTCCATTTCGCTCTTCCTAGCCTACGTGCTATTGTCATTTATTTTATTGTCATTTATTTTACTTTACATATGTCATAAGCCTCACACTACATGGTCATTTTTGTCTAAACAGTCAATTGCCTTTTAAAGAAATTTAAATAAAAAGTACAAAATATAATACATTTTCTGTGTAGTTAGCATTTCTGGTGCTCTTGTTTCTATTCTGTAGATCCATACTTCTATCTGGTATTATTTTCCTTCTTTCTGAAGGACTTCCTTTAACATTTCTTGTAGTGTAGATCTGCTGGTGATAAATTCTTTCAGCTTTTGTAATTCTTTTGTCTTTGAAAGGTATTTTCCCTGACTATAGGGTAATAGTTTTTTCCTTTCAGTACTCTAAAGATGTTACTCCAGGCCAGGAGCGGTGGCTCAGGCCTGTAATCCCAACATTTTGGGAGGTCCAGGTGGGTGGATCACTTGAGGTCAGGAGTTTGAGACCAGCCTGGCCACATGGTGAAACCCCATTTCTAATAAAAAAAAAAAAAAAAAAAAAGTTAGCCAGGCATGATAGCATGTGCTTGCATTCCAAGCTACTCAGAGGCTGAGGCCGCAAGAATCACGGAAGGTGAAAGTTGTAGTGAGCCAAGATTACACCACTGCACTCTAGCCTGGGTGACAGAATGAGACCCTGTCTCAAAAAAAAGATGTCACTCCTTTGTCTTCTCACTTTGTAATTCGTTCATTCTCATGCTGCTATGAAGAAATACCCAAGACTGGGTAATTTATTAAGGACAGAGGTTTAATTGACTCAGTTCCGCATGGCTGTGGAGGCCTCAGGAAACTTACAAGCATGGTGGAAGGCACCTCTTCACAGCATAGCAGGAGAGAGAATGAGTGCCAGGAGGGCAAATGCCAGATGCTAATAAAACCATCAGATCTCGTGAGAACTCACTATCAGGAGAATAGCAGGAAGGAAACCACTCCTATGATTCAGTTACTTCCCATCAGGTCCCTCCCACCACACGTGGGATTATTACAATTCGAGATGAGATTTGGGTGCAGACACAAAGCCAAACCATATCACACTTCCATTGTTTTCTAATAAGAAATCTACTGTCATCCTTAATTTTGATCTTCTCTATACAAAATGTCTACTTTCTCTAGATGCTTTTAAGATTTTCTTGTTATCACTGATTTTGAGCAATTTGATTATGATGTGGCTTGGTGTGTTCCTTCATGATTCATGATTCTTGTGCTTGTGGTTCATTGAGCTTGGTAGATCTGTGGATTTTTTGTTCACATCAAATTTGCAAAAATTCTGGCCAGTATTTCTTCTAGTAATTTTTCTATTCTCCCCATCCCTACCTTAGGGACACGTAGTTACATATATGTGTAATATCTGGGATTGCTTAATGTTATCACAGCACCTGCTGATACTCTTTGAATGCCAACAATTTTTTTTCTCTCTCTGATTTCTTTGGGGTCATTTCTATTGCTGTAGCTTTAAGCTCACTTATTTTTTTCTCCTGCATTTTTGAGTCTGCTTTTAACCCAGCCTGTGTATTTTTCATCTCAGATATTATAGCTTTCATCTCTAGCAGTTTGAGTTCCATGTTTCTAGTTTTTTTTTGTTTTTTTTTTTGAGTCCAGGTTTTGGTAGTTTTCCCAGGCTGGAGTGCAGTGGTGCAATTATAGCTCACCATAACCTTAAACTCCTGGGCTCAAGTGATACTCTGGCCTCGGCCTCCTGAGTAGCTGGGAATACAGGTGTGTGCCACCATGTCTGGCTGATATTTTTTTATTTTTTGAAGAGATGGGGTCTTATTATGTTGCCCAGGCTGGTCTTGAAGTCCTGGCCTTAAGTTATCCCCTTACTTTGGCCTCCCAAAGCACTGGGATTACAGGCGTGAGCTACCAGGCCCAGCCTTTCTAGTTAATTTTTAAACAAATGTTATAGTATGACTATAATAACTGTTAATATCCTTGCCTGCTAACTCTAACATTTGTGTTAGTTTTTTTTTTTTTTTTTTCATTATATGTTGTATTGTCTGGCTTCTTTGCATGCCTGGTAATCTTTGATTAGGTGCCAGACACTATGAATTTTACTATTTGAGTTCTGGACACTTCTGTATTCTTATAAATATCTCAATCTTTGTTCTAGGATGTAGTTAAGGTACTTAGAAATAATGTGATTTCTTTTTGTTTTGCTTTTAAGATTTCTTTGGCAGAACTAGAGACCCCTTTAGGCTGCGATTAATTCTCCACTGCTGAGGCAAGGCCCTCTGAGTACTTTACTCAGTGCCTCATGGGTGATTAGGTTTTCCAATCTGGCAGGTGGAGACAGGCATTATTCCCAGCCCTGTAAGAGCATTTTGTATTGTCTTGAGATAGGGGCTAAAACTGAAGCCTAAATACTGCCATCTTATAGAGAAGCCACTTGGGCCTGGGCAGAGGTGTAGTTCTCAGAACTGTTAATGTACATCCATTCTCAGAACTGTTAAGGTTAAAAATTTCCACTGCTACTCTCCCTTCCCTTGCAACAAACCGCTAACTTTAGCTTCTGTACAGACAGCTTGCCTTGCACACCCCTGGGCCCCCCTGAACAAGGATGTGGTTTTGCAGCTTAAATGCCTTGTTCCCGCTGAGCTCGGGGCCATGGGTTGGAGAGACATGAGTCCTCCATGGCCGCCGGCAATAAAGACCCTGCAATTTGGCATACTTTTGTCTTGATGTTGATTTTCTGTGCTCGTCCCGGTGCTACAGTTTCTTCTAATTCTTTCTGATGATTCTTTGTCTAGCCTTGAGTAATTTCTTTACTTGTGTGAACTGATCCGTTACCCTGCTGAATACCCTGCAGATCCCCTGGATTCTCTCTCTTCTCTGGTACCATTCATAGGAACTCTAGCCACCTTGGTCTCCTTAACTCAGGGAGTCCGCTAGACCACCTCGGCCTCCCTTCCCTTAGCTACAGCCTGGAAACTTTCTCTAGGCAGTTAGCTGAGATAGTTGAAGGCATTACTTCATTTGTTACCTGTTTCTCAGGGATTCCTGTCCTTCATTGCCTGATGTCCAGTGTTTTGAAATTTATCATTTTATGTATTTTGCATGGGTTTTTTCCTGTTAGGCAGGAGTGTAAAAAATCAGTCCCTTTTACTCCATCTTGGCTGGAAATGGAAGAGTAGCAGATTTAAAAAAAAAGTTTGACTCGATTTGTGTGTGTGTTTATGTGTATGTGTGTATTCTCATCCAGAGAAAGCAATTGAACTGCGTCTGGCAAAAATTGATCATACTGCAATTCACCCACATTTACTTGACATGAAGATTGGACAAGGGAAATATGAGCCGGGCTTCTTCCCTAAGCTGCAGTCTGATGTACTTTCCACCGGGCCAGCCAGCAACAAGTGAGTCAACCCCAGGGATTCACTGATCCAACTCCCTAGGGTCATCTAGTTTCTGGGCCAGGGCTATTATCCCCAGAAGACTTTGTAATTTTGTAAAGCAAATATGAAGAAGACCTAAACTATTAAGGTTGTTCACTTGTTTGAACAAGAAAATATGTGGCAGAATATCTTTCGGTTCCTGCCTCCACTACGCTGATTAGGATAGCTCTATATGTCCAGGACCTGCAAAAAGCTGCAGACAGGTTAAAATCGCCTCATGCCTGGATCGCATTCAACAGCAAGCTAGCATTGTCTTTAGTAAATGGCAGTTGAAATAATCAGAACCTGAATTGAAAAGTGGATAAGCAGAATTACTCATTAGTTACTTTTGGAGATGATTGCATCAAATCTTATATAGAGTTAAATGAGTATGGTTTTAGATCTATATGTAAAGTATTTGTAGATGTTTCAAGAGAGACATGTTCCCTAAAGGGTTATCTCTCTCATGTCCAGTCACTCATCTTTAATCTGCTCTTCCTCAAGGTCTCTGAGCTGTATCTGGTGACTTCTTTGTCATTTCCAGTGTCCAGCATTGGCCCTTAGTCATTCATGTTTTCTCCTGTTAGTTGACCTTGCTTTTTAAGTGAGAGATTCTTAATTGCCTGCTTTGATTCTGATTGTGTTAGGTGGACAAAAAGGAATGCCCCTGCCCAGTGGAGGCGGAAAGATCGGCAGAAGCAGCACACAGAACACCTGCGTCTAGATAATGACCAGAGAGAGGTAAGATACCTTAAGAATGACAAAGATGACCTTGCTATCATGCTATGCACTCCTTCTCTTTCTCATTTCCTATTCTGTGGTCTGATTCAAATGTCCCAGCAATGACCTCACCCCATAAAGAAAGGTTAATAATAGGTCTAGTTCCTGATATCTGATGCTGGGCCTGGGTTATCACAAATCAGAATGTAGGATGTTTTGCAAATTGCAGCTAGCCACTAACCATGTTGTAATTACTCATGCATGATACTCCCTTGGGAGTTCAATAGAAACCTCAGAAGTTAAGACTCTGAAACTTGGGAGAAATCCTTTAAAAATTGGTGGTGTGTGTGTGTGTGTGTGTGTAGGAAAGAAGTTAATTTTTTAAAATTCTTTTTTTTTTTTTGAGATGGAGCCTCGCTCTTGTCGCCCAGGCTAGAGTGCAGTGGAGTGATCTCAGTTCACTGCAACCTCCACCTCTCGGGTTCAAGTGATTCTTCTGCCTTAGCCTCTCTAGTAGCTGCCTCAGCCTCCCTAGTACCTGCAATTACAGGTGCCACCACCACACCTGGCTAATTTTTGTATTTTTAGTAGAGACGGGGTTTCACCATGTTGGCCAGGCTCGTCTCAAACTCCTGATCTCAGGTAATCCGCCTGCCTCAGCCTCCCAAAGTGCTGGGATTACAGGCGTAAGCTACTGCGCCTGGCCCAGAAAGAAGTTAATTTTGTTAGCGTTTTTTTCCCCTGTTGCTTCTTACTTTAAATAAAAATAGATAATCTTTACTTTTTTTTTCTTCAAAAGAGTAAAGGAGAGGAACATTATTATCAGGTACTTGGAAACCCAACTCTTGAATTTACCTCCTGAATCTTCATTGCTTGTAAGCTGAGTTTCTCAGCTCTATTGTAACTTGCTTTTTAAGTTTCTAGTTATAAACCTCAAATTGTAGACCCTGCCTTACTTAGTTGCAAAGAAGTTGTGAAAATGGGTGTTAACTTCAGAAACCTATTTCAGTAACTTCTCTTTGAGAAAAGACCCTGTAATTTTTATCTTGCACAGATAGAACCCAAGAAGGCATACTGTTTTCACGTGTCTGGCACCTCAGTGAATTGGAAAATAAGTAACATATTTTCCCTTTGCTTTTTTTTTTTTTTTAATGAATAGATTAAAATTGTAAGAACTTTCAACTGCTGATTTACAGGATATAGTTGCACTTAGATTTTTTTTTTGTGAGAGTAGTATAAGGAATTTTGGTTATTTGTGTCATTTTAAAAGTCTGAGTCTTCACCTAATTTCCTCATTACTATTTTCAGCAGTGTTTATTGACCATTTTCTTGGTCAGAATCACTGAGTGTATTAGTCCATTTTCATGCTGCTGATAAAGACGTGCCCAAGACTGGGCAGTTTGCAAAAGAAATAGTTAATGGACTCACAGTTTCACATGGCTGAGGAGGCTTCACAATCATGGCAGAAGGCAAGGAGGAGCAAGTCATGTCTTACATGGATGGCAGCAGGCAAAGAGAGGGCTTGTACAGGGAAACTCCCCCTTATTAAACCATCAGATCTCATGAGACTTACTCACTATCATGAGAACAGCAGGGGAAAGACCCCCCCCCCCCATGACACAATTACCTCCCCCGGGTCCCTCCCACAACATGTGGGAACTACAATTCAAGATGAGATTTGGATGGGGACACAGCCAAACCATATCACTGAGGTATCAAGAAATTCTTTGCTAAAGCAAAAAAAGTGAGGTAAGCACTTCGAAATACAAAGGTGACAAAAGAGGTTAGTCTTGTCCTCAGGGAATACTAGTTGATCAAGGGAGCAAAGTCAGGTATAAAGATAACTTCAGGAGAATAATCTTTTGAAATGACCATATGAGGGACAAACCAATGTTTGATTACTGATTAGAGAAAGCAGAGGTTACTTCTACTTGGAGTCATCATCAACGAAGATGATTTGGAAGAGGAGCAAGCATCTCTTTCAGCTTTGGAGAACGATGGAATTGTTAGAGAAGCTTTTATGCTATTTTGAGATGGGGTCTTACTCTGTCACCCAGGTTGGAGTACAGTGGTGTAATCTGGGCTCACTGCAATCTCCACCTCCCAGGCTCAGGTGATCCTCCTACCTCAGCGTCCTGAGTAGCTGGGACCACAGGTGCACGCCATTGTGCCTGGCTAATTTCTTTTTTGTATTTTTGGTAGAGACAGGGTTTCTTCATGTTGCCTGGGATGGTCTTGAACTCCTGAGCTCAAGTAATCTACCTGCCTCAGCCCCCCAGAATGCTGGGATTACAGGTGTGAGCCACTGCTCCTAGCTTTTTTTCTTTTTCTTTTTCTTTTTTTTTTTTTTTTTTGGAGACAGAGTCTCACTGTATTGCCAGGCTAGAGTGCAGTGGTGTGATCTCGGCTTACTGCAACCTCCGCCCCCTAGGTTCCTCAGCCTCCTGAGCAGCTGGGACTACAGGCGTACACCACCACACCTAGCTAGTTTTTTCTATTTTAGTAGAGATGGGGTTTCGCCATGTTGGCCAGAATGGTCTTGGTCTCCTGACCTCGTGATCCACCTGCCTCAGCCTCCCAAAGTGCCGGTATTACAGGTATGAGCCACTGCGCCCTGCCTTTTTCTTTTTTCTTTTTCTTTTTCATCTCCCTAGAGCTGTAAGAAGAGCATTTCTAGTAGAGGACGTGGTAGGATCTAAAATTTGGAGTGTGATATGTAAAGGAGGCTGTGGGCAGAATATTTTGGAGGAGGGAGGTATGGAGATAGCCAGCAAGTTAGGAGACAAGTAACAGCAGTCCAGGTAATAGTATTTGGATTCTAACGTTTGGGATTGGTAGTAGAGAGAGATTAAGGGGCCATAAGATAAAATGGACAGAGTTATGCCACTGGAATAAATATGGGGGAAGGGAGAAGTTTAGGGTAAAAATGTTGGTCATGAACCTACTGAAAGGATATCAGAGTGCATTTTACTTCATTGATGTGGGTTTTATGTTAAAACAAGCATATGCAGAATCACCAGCACATTATACAAAATAATTGCAATTGTTGGGTGTGCAATCTTATTTTCCAGGCCTTAATTTTATAGTTTATGATAGAAAGGGTAGATATCTTTGATATGGGCAGAGGAGTTAAATTCCTCTCAGCTTGGTGCGGGAAATTATTTTCTCAGTGTTACTTAGATTTGAGATTAGCTGTAGCCATGTGTTTTTTGACTCTTGTCTTTTTTTTTAACACAGAGTCTCGCTTTGTTGCCCTGGCTGGAATGCAGTGGCGCTATCTCAGCTTACCACAACCTCCGCCTCCCAGGTTCAAGTGATTCTCCTGTCTCAGCTTCCTGAGTAGCTGGGACTACAGGTGCATGCCACCATGCCTGGCTACTTTTTCTGTTTTTAGTAGCGATCGGATTTACCATGTTGGCCAGGCTGTTCTCGAACTCCTGACTTCGTGACCTGCCTGCCTCAGCCTTGCAAAGTGCTGAGATTACAGGTGTGAGCCATTGCATCCCACCTGACTCTTGTATCTTTTCATATACATATATATATATTTTTTAAGAGACGAGGTTTCACCCTATTGGCCAGGCTGGTCTTGAACTCCTAACCTCAGGTGATCCACCCTCCTCAGCCTCCCAAAGTGCTGGGATTACAGGCGTGAGCCACTGTGCCTGGCGACTCTAGTATCTTTAAATCAAAGGTAATTATACTGTTCAGGGAGTGCTTTACATCAGCTAAAACAGAAGTCATTATATTATCTCAGTTTTTCGCTTTAATACAAGAATTAAATTAAAAATTTTTATTCCTATCTGAGCCTAGAAAGAGGCAGCTAAGAAAGTGTGAAAAATAGTGCCCTCTTCAGTCACCCATCAGTACTGGTGACCTTTGGTTTATGTGCATGGACACAAAGGGTCTTTATTTTTCTCTTTGATATAGAAGTACATCCAGGAAGCCAGGACTATGGGCAGCACCATCCGCCAGCCCAAACTGTCCAACCTTTCTCCATCAGTGATTGCCCAAACCAACTGGAAGTTTGTAGAGGGCTTGCTGAAGGAATGCCGCAATAAGGTAAGCTGTGGACACCTCTGTGTTTGTGTTTTTTCTGTTAGCAGCCAAGGTAAGACCAAGGATTGGCTCTAGCCACTCCCTCTGGATTTTAAAAATACTGTTGGCTGGGTGTGGTGGCTCATGCCTCCCAACAGTTTGGGAGGCCATGGCAGGAGAATTGCTTGAGCCCAGGCATTCAAAACCAACTTGGACAACGTAGTGAGACCCTGTCTTTAGAAAAGTATTAAGATGGGCATGGTAGCACATGCCTATAGTCCCAGATACTTGGGAGGTTGAGGTGGGAGGATTGCTTGAGCCTGGGAAGCCAAGGCTACAGTGAGCTGTGATGGCACCACTGCATTCCTGCCTGGGCAACAGAGCGAGACCCTGTCTTAAAAAACAAACAAACAAACAAACAAAAACATTAATGCAATGAGATAGTACTAATTTTAAGATCCTGTTAATTTGAAGTTAGGTATATTTGTTTTAAATAAAACATACCATTAATTGAGAGCATGCATGCTTTGCTTGATATAAACTTAATGTATATTCTATAAAAATAAATGAAAGAGATATAGTTTATAATTTAATAAAAAACATTTTTTTAGACAGGATCTCACTAGATATTGCCCAGGCTTGAACTCCTGGGCTCAAGTGATCCTCCTACCTCAGCTTCTCGAGTAACTGGAGTTACAAGCATAGTTTTAAATTTTTGACGTTTTACGATACTTTAAAATCACACTAGTTTTCACTCTTACTTCAACAGATTGGTCTTACATATATGCAAATATTTTTGCCTCTTTATTTTAATTTGATAACAGTAATATCTTATATCTAGAAACAGAAATTTGCTGGGTACCTACTATGTGCCAGGCTAAAATGTGTCATTCAGTTTAAGGTTAGCTTTTTTGGGTGTTTTTCTCTGTTCTACAAAGACATTCATTCTCAATTTTTAATGTTTTAGTTATGAATTTAAATGTCTTTTCTAATAAAAAGAATCTTTCAACCAAGTGAGCATACCATAATTTTAGGGCAGTTCAACTCACTCAGTCTCTACTACATCCTATTTATTTATCAATGGAGTAAAAATATTTTCCTGCACTTTCCGTTTCCAAGCAGTGCCCATTTATAGGATAAAGTGGTGCTCATTTATAGGAGGAAATAAAATATGCTGTTTCTTGTAGAAGAAATTACTACTGTTTAAAGCCAGATTGGCAGGACACAGTGGCTCATGCGTGCAATCCTGGCACTTTGGGAGGTGGAGTTGGGTGAATCACTCGAGCCCAGAAGTTTGAGACCAGCCTAAGCAACATGATGAAACCCTATTTCTACAAAAAAAAAAAAAAAAAAATTCGGACATGGTGGTGTGCACCTTTAGTCCCAGCTACTTGTGTGGCTGAGGTGGGAGGATCATTTGAGCCCTGGAGGTCAAGTCTGCAGAATGAGACCCTCTCTCTCAAAAAAAAAAGCTAGATTAATATATCAGTACTGATAATTTAAATTCAGGTGTTTAAAAAAAACTCTGGCCAGGCATTGTGGCCAGAGTGTGCGTGTGTGTGTGTGTGTGTATAAAACTTCTTTCAGTTCACTCTGAGTAATTAATATCTATAATTTTTTTTCCATACAATTTTGTCTCTTCTGCCTTTGTGCTATGAAGAACATTGGTGATGCTGCATTTATGCATTTTTTTTTGAAAGAAAGAAAGGGAGAGAAAAGAAGAAAGAAAGAGTGAAAGAAAGAAAAAAAAAAAAAGAATGTAAGAGAGAAAGAAAGAGGAAGAGAAAGAGGGAGAGAGAACGAGATTCTTGTTCTATTGCCCAGGCTAGAATGCAGTCTAAAAATGGGTATTAAAAACCTCTTTTATGCCAATAATTGTGCTTAACAA
>CAUYLG010037448.1:0-21689 GCA_963573385.1 Cacajao melanocephalus
CGTGTGGCTCCTCCGCCGGGAATCTCCTAGTCTGTGGGCAACAAAAATTCGTCTGAAAGTGCGGCGTCCACTCGCTCTCTGCGCTTTCACTGGGAGCTAAAATCCTGAGCTGTTGTTAATCGGCCATCTTGGATCTCTCTCTCTAATTTTTGTATTTTTTGTAGAGACGAGGTTTTGCTATTTTGCCCAGCTGGTCCCGAACACCTGAGCTCAAGCAATCCTTTCACTTAGGCTTCCCAAATTTCTATGTTCAACTTTTGTTAATGCTGACAATTTTTTTTTCTAAGGTGGTTATTCCAATTAGAATGTAAGTCATCAGTATGTCAGAGGTTTAATTAGATTGTCAGTATTTTAAATTTCAGATACTTTGTCAGAATTTCAAAATAAAGCTGGAGATGTTCACCAGATCCTGTTCTGTGACAGACCCTCATGCTCAGATTTAGTCCTTTAGCTACAAGGTAAATACCCATAGCTTTGCTAGGATCTTCAGCCTCTCAAATAATGGTTGTCTTAACTGCCACTGGTGAATCATAAACACCTTAAACATTATATCAGGGTGAGATACTGAGTTAAACTCTATGGGTCTCTCAGAACCCCACCATCTTGGTAGCCATTGGGTACTTTCAAAAAGAAGTCTTTTTCTTTCTCCTACAATTATAGAGAAGCTGCTCACAATTCCAGGTAGGATGCAAAATTACAGTGATTAAAATAAAAAGGAATAAGAGAAAATCTGTTTGCTCATGGGGGATTGTTGCCTGAATTCCTTCCCTATGTGGTGGGAAGGTTGCAACTTCCACCTGTTAATACCTATCTAGAGTCCAATTTTCCCCATGCTGTCTTGTCTTCAGCTCACTCCTAAAATTTTGACTTAGAGTATACTGAGTTCCTAATAACTATAGATTTTCCTGTCTTGATATTGATTGGATGACCTGAATGTATTATTACATGTTTCTACTATTTGTTTGTGTTTGAAATGAAAGAGCAGACTCCCTGATCAATTCAGTTCATCATATCCATCAGAAGTTAAAGTGATTTTGTTCAATTTTATAGGTCTTCAAGTATGTATTCAATACATTTTAAGTACTTTAAGCTTTACTTCTGCACTAGAAGTTTCAGTAATTAAACCACATATTTAAAATCTCTGAGCTCATTTGACTCAATAAAGGGAAAGGGATTTTCCACAAATGTTCTCCACAGTAAATGTACTCATGGATTTTTAACTACTTATATTTTGTCATCTTTCTCTCCCTACACACACACACACACACACACACACACACACACACACACACAGACTTGTATTTCTAGCTTTGCAAAATGAACAGCACAGTTGTTTTTGGCACTGGGTGAATTTGCCTAGGAAAAGACAGTCACCGAGAAGAAACAAATGCCATCATCATTAAGAATCTAGTAACACGATATTTGAATAATAGTTTATTTTGAAAGTAACTAGATAATGTGCAGAAACATAGGCAAAACTATCAACTCTCCCCTATAAGTTGAGTAGAAAATAAAAAATATCTTATACCTGTGTTACAGAATATCCTCATTGCAAAAGGCCAGAATTTAGACATATATCTCTGTTTCCAACATTTAAATAAATTGAAATTTGTTATAATTATTAACTTCAAATAGATTTGTAAAGTTTTTAATTCTTTATTAATAGCTTACACAAAATAAATAACACTTAATTATTGGTCTGGTATACTATGTAATTTTTAAATTATGTTTATTATTGTTTAACAAACCATTATTTGTTTACTAGTTTGTTTTGGTTTCATGTTATGAAATTTCTGCAGCTTGGAATGTGGAGTGTTTGAATATTCCTGCTACGTGAGAGCTTGATGCCACAGTTTAGGTGATATATGTTTGCAGACATGTTCCTGCATGCCCTTTTTTTCCCATTTCCACCTTATCTATTATTAATAAGCAAGAAATATATTTATTCTTATTTTTTTATTCATCTGAAAATTAAAACAACAACTAAATACAGCATAAGTATTCTCAATTTAGAAAGCAATTGCAAAATTTCAGTTAGGTTATTTTATGATAATAATAAGTTGGAGATTTAAAAGTTTGACTCTTCTTTCTTTTCCTTTAATCATTCTTAGGATTTACTAATTCTTATAGATGTTAATCTTTTATATTTTCTATACCTCTATCATCCCATGTATTATAATTTCTTGTCATTTGATGTTTTAATACATGGGATGATGGAGGTATAGAAAATATAAAAGATTAACATCTATAAGAATTAATAAATCCTAAGAATGATTAAAGGAAAAGAAACAAGAGTCAAACTTTTAAATCTCCAAGAAGAAAGAAGTTGTAAGAAAGGAGGAATGTTTGAAGTTGAGAACACTCTTAGACTTGATTTACAGGATTAGAGAGCCCAGGGCATTGGGTTCAGGAAACAAAATGGAATCATTACCTCTTAACTCAACATACTTGACTCAAGTGCACAAAAGCCTTTTTCACATTTCTTCTTTTCATAAACTTTAAAGACCTTGAGCAGGAAACAGTTGCAACCTGCTGAGAACCTTTAAAGTTTAAATAGCCTTATTTTCAGAGATGAGAACCTCTGTAGGTAAGGAAGAAAAGCTGTCAAATATGTCCTCAAAGTTGCCTGAAAATGTAAGGAAAAAATAAGCACAAAGGCTTTGGTGGAAGTGATATTTTCTGCTTTCAGGTCCCCCAAAGATAAGCTAATTATCTCTTTCTTAATGATCAAACTTGTTTAAGTACGCATATGTTCCTCGGCCTCCTTCCTACCCCACTCCACTGAAAAATTCTTTAATAAGACTCCCTTATTTTGTTCTTAAAAAAGACAAAATTTCTGCACATGTACTATCTAAATGTACCAGGTTTTGTAGCTTGAAAATATTTTGATTTTTTAACCATCTCCAAAATTATTTTATCTGCCCTCACCCCCGAAAATCTGCAACTAATTAAAACACACACACACACAAAACACTTCCAAGGGTCTTTGAGTAATAATAACTATTCTTTTTTTTTTTCTTTTACTTTAAGTTCTAGGATGCAAGTGCAGATCTTCAAGGATTGTTACATAGGTATACACACACCATGGTGGTTTGCTGCTTCTATCCCCCCGTCACCTACATTAGGTATTTTCCCTAATGTTATCCCTCACCTGGTGCCCCACTCTCCAACAGACCCCAGTGTGTGATGGTCTCCTCCCTGTGTCTATGTGTTCTCATTATTCAAAACCCACTTATGAGTGAGAACATGAGGTGTTTGGTTTTCTGTTCTAGTTCTTTAAATCATGTCACATTTAGGATTATAGTGAGGGAAAAGACAGAAATGAACCAGTTAGGCAGACAGCTAGGACAGGTCCTAGATAGAATTCCTTTTTTCTAACAAAGGAACAGCCTGAAGCATCAGGCTGCAAGCCAAGATAAGGAGGCAACGTCCACCATAAACATGCCTTCTGTGTAACTAGCAAGGGTCACGTATACACAGTAGGCTTCAGTGAGCACATTGCTTTCCTTTTTTGGACGTACTCAGATAAGGGAATTTGCACAGGAAAGGGTGTGGGGGGGCTTGCTTGAAACATGCCTAAGAGGAGTAACACAGAACCCAGCATGTCCGCAATGAAGAATTCCACCCACTTACACATGTGCAGTAAAGAAAATTAAACACCATAGAGTAACTTAGGCTAAGGGTCTGCATGCACATTAGAAGGACAGTGAGGAACAGTCAGGAATTTGCACTTTATGCAAACGAAATACCCAGTCTTAACTGGTTATTTGCACCTTACTCGCCCCATGAGACTGTCTATAAAAGCCCCTGTATTTGACTGTAGAACAGCAACACTCTTTCGCACCCCCTCTCCATTGCAGAAAACAATTTCTGCTTTCACTCATCAAACTTTCACTCCAATCTCACTCTTGTGTCCATGCTCCTTAATTTTATTGGTCTTGAGGCAAAGAACTCCTGGTCCTACTTCAAACAAGAAAACTGAAACATTGTGGTGCATTAGCAAAGCTGCAACAGTAGTTTCAACAAGAAGAAATAAGAGGAGCTAGTGAATTTTAATGTGGTTACAGAAAATTGAAGAGTGTGATTCCTACTGCAATTGCCCAAGTATAAGTGCAATATTATGCTGACATATAAAGAAACTCCTGAAAAATCATTATTCGATATTGAAAGAATATAAGATGGAGATTTCAATGAAACAAGCTAACCAAACCAATCATCCATTCTTCAGAACTCTCCACATTAAGGCAACATTAGAATTTTACATTTATTTAGAGTGCTCTGGGATCATTTTCTTGCTAGTTATCTTAGTTCTATATCTAATTTTTAAAAAAGCTTTTCACTAGCATGATTTATAATATAAACATGCTGACATACCTTCTTAACTCTGTGGTTCCCAGTGCATACAATTATTTTATTTGAAAAGCTACAATTCATGCTTTGTCTTTTCTTTTCTCCTATTGTCCTACTTTGTCAAATTTCAAAGGTGGGGTCTTGTCCCATCTTTGAATATACCAATGCACATCATAATATACTATTGTCCAGAAATTAGCAGATGCTCAAGAGATTATTGTAAAGTATTTTCATACTGGTGAAGCCCAATATACTCTGAAAAACTTGTCTCATTTGACTTCACATTCATTTAATAGATATTTATTAAGCACTTTCACAGAACATTCCATTAATGCAGAACACTACAATGAGCAATTTAAAAGAATATTTTCTCTTCTTGAGTTTACATTTTAAGTCAGTGTGGCTATAGAACTTTATTCCCAGTTGAGGATGTGCCTTCTGCTGGTCTCATCATTTCTTTTATAATGAAGCATCATCATCTTATGGCCTTCTAATTCTTCTCATATTTGTTACTCTGTGTCATCTTTCATTGCTCCTTGTTTTTGACCCACACCTACACTATTGGCCACCCTGTAACCACCAATTGGGTTTACCTTGTCTGCTGCCTAGGCAGAGATGATTTATCGAGACAGGGGAATTGCAATGGAGAAAGAGTAATTCACACACAGCTGGCTGTGTGGGAGATGGGGATTTTAATTTTACTCAAATCAGTCCCCCCTAGCATTCAGGGATCAGAGTTTTTAAGGACAACTTGGTTTGTAGGGGCTTGGGAAATAGAGGGAGTGCTGATTGGTCAGGTTGGACATAGAATCATAGAGCATCAAAGTGAGGTTTTCTTGATGTCTTTCTTGCTGTTCCAGGGTGGGATCACAGAACTGGATGAGCCAGATTACTGGTCTGGGTGGTGCCAGCTGATCCATTGAGTGCAGGGTCTACAAAATATCTCAAGCAGTGATCTTAGGTTTCACAACAGCGATGTTATCTCCAGGAGTGGTCTGGGGAGGTTCAGACTCTTGCATGCAGAGGCCACATGACCCACAACTGTAATTTCTAACCTTGTAGCTAATTTGTTAGTCATTCAAAGGCAAACTGGTCCCCAGGCAAGAAGGGAGCCTTTTCAGGAAAGGGCTATCATCAATTTTGTTTCAGAGTCAAACCATAAACTAAATTCCTCCCCAAGGTTAGCTTGGCCTACGCCAAGGAATGAACAAGTACAGATTAAATGTTAGAAGCAAGATGGAGTCAGTTAGGTCTGATTTCTTTCATTGCCATAATTTCCTCAGCTATAATTTTGGCAAAGGTGGTTTCAATCTCTTCTACCCTCTCTCTGCTTCTCCTCTATATTCCCTGGTGCTGACTTCAAAGACCCTGGTTTCCCAAACCACCTTATACCAATGGTGTCTGAACACCTAGGAGCTGCATGAATTTCAGATCCCTTTATTCCAAATCACATTACCCCTCTGCCTACTGGACTAGCTCATGGACTTGTATCTCAAAATCACCATACACAGATTTGCAGCAATCTGCATCCCTTCAAATAAGATCTTTTACCTTATTTCTTCACCCAATGGAAAACCACTGGAGTCATTGTTGAGCCTGCTGCTGTCTGCCTAATCTTGTGCATCCAATGATTTGTTAAATCTGCCAAGCCTCTGTCATTATCATGTGTCCCATTTTCTCATTTCCTACTTATCCTCAACCATACACATTGTTAAAAGCCTCATTATGACTTGTGTAGACTAAAAATTATAGTCAACTAATACATCTTTCTACCTTAACGACCCAGCTTGTTTCTCCAAACCTTATAGTGCCTGCCAAGCACACATACTCATACCCTTGTTGAAAATGGCCAACTATGAATAAGTGGCAATGATATGGACAGGATGCAGGGAAATACTGGGTAGAAGAGGATGGTTCCCCAATAAAGGCCCCACCCACAAGCCTGGGCCCACGGCCCTAAATGAGAACTTCCCATCCCTGTTTTCCTGCCTGACTGCTGCTTTTTCCAAAATCACTCTGACTCACCGTACCCCCCATCCTGTACCAATAAAAACTGCAAACTCCCCTGGCAGAGGAACAGAGTGAAGTGGCAGAGAAGGAGAGAAAAGAAGAAGCATTTAAAAGTTGAGAGGAGTTCGACTCAAGACAGTTAGAAAGAAGTTCTGCCTGAGATGGCTGAACTCCAAGGGAAGATTCTCTTCCCACTCCATTCCATTTCCAGCTCCCCAACCCACTAAGAGTCATCTCCATCACTCAGTAAAACTTCAGAATTCACTATCCTTCAAGTCCATGTGACTTGATCCTTCCTAGATACTGGAAAACGATGCAGGTACCAAGAGGGCAGGGTGCAAAAGGCTGTCCCCCTGACTTTCCACTGAGCTGGTTAACATTTAGCCATCTGTGGATGGCATTTGCTAAAAGAGCATTAATTGTAACACACCCCTAGACACTGCCATGGTGCCGGAACCCAAAAACGCTGCCTAGGCACTAGCTCGCCTGCATGCTCCTCCTCCTGCAAGGGGTTTGAGTGCAGCAGCAGAGTAAGTCAGCCATACTCCTGTTGCAAGTCCCATGAAGGAGTCCAGAGAACTCTCCCATCTCAGCAATATTTGTTATTCATGAGGTCATGTGTTTACTCATGTACTCTTTTATAAACTAAGCCTTGTCTATTACGGCTGGTGCAACATACAGAATAATGATGAACAGACAGGTAAAATTAGTGAGCACCAGATAGAGTTTGGTATTTTCATCTGTGATGATGATCATCTTAGTAATAGTTGGTAACACAATTTTACTGAGCTATTAAAGGTTTTGAAACATATTTCTATATAGGGGCTTTTATAATAATTTGTAATAATACTAATGTGTAAGAACAATGACCAATCATATTTATTTAGAAACACCAAGCTACTTTGTGTCTCTTGCTCATTATCTATAGAAGTCACCTCTCATCAGTCACGGTTAGACATCTCCCTGAGTAGCATACTTCAATGTCTATTATTAATAAAACAAAGTCCCTGCAGCTACTATCTCTCATTGGGTGTCATACACTTTTATATAAAAAAGGTGATTTAATGTAGATTGCAAGTAGAGAATTTGCTGATTGAGCAAATCCTTCATTTACCTCTTCAAACAAAACATGTAAGATCCATGTGGTTAATACCCTAATAAATAGAAAGAGATACTACACAACCTGCAGGGTACTGTGAAGGTTAAAGATCATTTGTCTAATGTTTAGCACAGTGACTTGCATATAGTAGGTTCTTAGTAAATTACAATACATTCATACACATTTTATTTAGATTTAGATCCTCGCTATATTTTTCTTTATGAATTCTATTCTCCAAAAAGGCATATTTCATCTCAGATGTAACTCAGAATGATGTGCTTTGAGTATTATATGTGAATTCCTTGAGAAATGCTATATATTATTTTAATTATTCATCTAACCTCTATCCTTATAATCTTGAAGGTAAAAAGGAGTGAATTGTTAAAAAGAAAAAGATCAGAAGAATAATTTCAGTTACAGGCCATGGGCATGAAATTTCAAGGATGGTCAAGTTTCAGTTTGAGTTGAGTTGGTTACTTTATGCTGTGATTATTCTTAAGGTCATTTTAATCACAGAGCAATAAAGTTGGATTTGGTAATGTTTCACAGTAAAACCACTGATGTTACAAATGGGAAAATGTTTCTAGGAAGGCCAGTAACAAAACATGATGTCTGCTCGAAGCAAGGATGGCCAGCGGGAGTGGTACTAAATGTGATAGTAAAATACTTGAAGTAGAGAATAATTCATTAAACCTTGATATTTCAAAATAGAAGAGGTAGGGAACATTTTAATTTTATGCTATTATGTGTGTGGTAACAGATGAGCTTTAGAATTTAACTTGAAATGTGCTTTCTTATTCATACCTACCTGAGTTAAGAAAATGGGAACTGAAGATAACTCACATTCCAAAAAGGCTATAAATTTCTCTTTAAGCCTGGAACATCTAAATATTTAAAAGTCTAAGGCTTATAGAGAAAGATAGGGGAGCAAACTCATATTTACCTTGCCATCCTTTCTGAAATCCATAATAATAAAAATCATAAAGGAAAAAAATAACTCCATTTAAAATGGAATTAGGGATTGGCCAAGAGCCCAAAGCCCAGGTTGTAAACCAGATCTGTATGGGAGCAAGATATGAACAAAATCAAAGTAGGAAGAACACAATTCTCCCATTATTTGCTGGGGTTGAAAATTTGTTCTTACTGTGATAAGTCAAGAAAAACCTTCCCATAGGATTTTACCTCAAAAGATGAGGATTCTGTGCAAAAAAGCCTATGGGAGAGGAGGAAACTGCATAAATGACCGAATTGAACCATTACATTCTCACTCTTTTTTCCTCACTTTCCCCTACATCTTTCAATTTCTTTTATTTTTTTAAACAGTCATTTACTATGTTTAAGGCTCTGAGTTATCCAACCCTTGGGTATCAAATAGATTGATCTCAAACAGAGTATTTCCAATTTTGTGCTAGATGTTCCTGAGCCTCACTATCACATGAAGGGGTCTGATTATTCACCTAGTTACCCCAAATCAAAGTAAACTCCTCATACTCTATGGTCAATCCTTCAGCCATTCCTATTAGGTTTACTACCAAAATACTTCCTCTCTCACCACTCCATGACTACCACTGTTCTTGACACAGCCAAAGCAGCATTATGTTTCATTGGAGTATGAAAGAACTCCTAAGCAGTCTGTTTGCTCTCAGGAAAGCACCCTCACATCTTTCATTTTCACCCTTCCAATGACTGTAGTATCACCCAGAAGAAATTCTGATTCCTTAGCAAGTCCTACACAAACCCACCTTATTTAGGACCTCCATGTCTCTCTGTCCTCTTCTCATACCCCAATCTTCAAATCTTTCAGTCTTCCCTTGTATTAGTCTATTCTCATGCAGCTAATAAAGACATACTCAAGACTGAGTAATTTATAAATAAAAAGAGGTTTAATGGACTCACAGTTCCACATGGCTGAGGAGGCCTCATAATCATGGCCAAAGGCAAAGGAAGAGCAAAGGCATGTGTTACATGGCAGGAGGCAAAAGAGAGTGTGCAGAGGAATTGCCCTTTGTAAAACTATCATATCTCATAAGACTTATTCATTATCACTAGAAAGGCACAGGAAACACCCACTGCCATGATTCAATTACCTCCCACCAGGTCCGTCCCACTACACATGGGGATTATGCAAACTACAATAGAGATGAGATTTGGGTGGGGACACAGCTAAACCCTATCAGCCCTATAAACCAATTCTGCTTACCAGCTTTGTGCAGCTGTGTCTCTAGTTTCTTATCTGGTTGTTAAGTTGGCTCATGGATATTTCACCCTGGGATTCAGGTGAGAGGTCAATGCTGAAGTCATCAATGGAAGAGTCACTGGAGTATTATGACATCTGAATTCATGTAGCACTGACAGATCACCAGGGGTAAGTGCAGAAAGGCTAAGAAAAGGAAGTCCCTCACAAAGGAGGCAGTAATCTATATCTGATGATGGTAATCAAAATAACAATAATAGTAAATGATGATAGTATTGAATAGAACACTATACTCATAATTCATCTCTATAACAAAACTGAATGAATGCATTATTTTTATTTCACCAGTGAGAAATTATTAACTACAGTTACAGAGTAAAGTCAAAATGGCATAGGTGGTAAATGGATGAGTTAGACTTTAATCCAAGACAGTTTCCATGGTACAGTCTCTCCCCTGTGCTGCTATAATGTCTCTCAAATATTGCTCCTGTAAGCAGAATTCTTCTGGGTGGGGACACAGGAGATCAGGGTTGGTGGGTCCAGGTGGAGCCATGGGTGTCAGACATACAAAAGCCTGGAAATATATCTCTCAAAAGGCCAATCTACACTAGTGGTGTAATTTGCAGGAGTAATTGGGGAAGATGCATATCTTATAACCTCCAGAATAATGGCTGACAATCATGTATGTCCGCACTTTAGCAGGACTCAAGCTCCTCTCATCATCCCAGCCTGATGGCTTCCCATTGGCTTTACAAAAGTGATTGAGTCTTAGGCAAGGCCTATTATAACTTAAATTATAGCCTAAAAGTCTTCCAAAGTTAGTTTGGCCTAAAAGCACAGGAATATTTAAGGGAAAGGCAAGATGGTAGGGCAAGTTATCTTGGATCTCTTTCGCTGTCATTATTTTCTCACTGATTAAAGTTTTGTAAAAGTGGTTTCATGAACTGGCATGGGCTTTGGGCAGAAAGACATAACTGAAGAGGAATAGAACAAGAGAGTGGAGTGTACCGTATAAAAATAATTACAAAGTTGGACCAAGAAAATACATTGAGTAAACAGGAAAGTGAGGTCATTCAGAGGTGGGGGGTAATGAAAAGGTGAGATCATTGAATTGGAAGCCCTGATAGCATTAGCATAATTAGTTGGAAGGATAAGAAGTGATATTCAGAAATTTAGATTCATGAACTGGTGATTTTTAAAAAAAAAACAACATTATATCTGTATTATTAACTCCTAATGCCTGTTTTGTGTTTCAGGCCACATAACCTTCTGTTTGTGAGTTCATATATGTGAGCGTACTCATGTTTTTAGAGTAGGTAGTTAGGCAGACATGAGCAGCCCTGGAGAGGCCCCCTCCCGGGCTGGGAATGTCGGGTGACCATCAGGTGATAGTCAGGTGGTTGTTAATATATTTGTCTAAAATAATAATTGGCCACGGCCACACCAGGGAAAGGCAGTCTGCCAATAGATAGAAAACACCTGAAGCTGGTGTTCAGCAGCTTCCCAATAAGATCTCAGGAGCTGGGCAAGAGGCTCAAGCACGTGAACTAAAAGGCAAAATGGCAGAGGAGTTTAACCTGAATATGACCTCCCTGAAGGAACTGGTTAGGGAAAAATGCCTCAACTAAGCATGGACACAACTTCAGTAAACATACTGTGCATGTGGCCCTTCCCAAGTACTGGCAGGCCACTGCACATGCCGACAGCCCCAAGGGAAAAATCAAAAGAGAAAAACATAAACTCTGAAACCATGCCAATGTATACAACCCCAAGTGCAGGGCTGAACTGAGCACTTGGATGTCTCAAGTCACCCACTTGCCCTCTTCCAAGTGAACTTTGCTTTCTTTCCCTCCCGCTCTAAATCCTTTTAATGAACTGTCAGTCCTGCTCTCAAACTTACCTTGGTCTCTCCCTCTGCCTTACACCCCTCAGCCAAATTCTTTTCTCTGAGGAGGCAAGGACTGAGTTTGCTGCAGACCTGTATGGATTTGCCACTGGTAACAATGCAACCACTTCATCTAACCTTACACATTTCAAAGTCTGTTCCTTCTCTCAAGCTTTAGTGTTATATTTACTCACTGTCAGCTCAATAATTATCAGGATCTACAAAATGCAATTTTTATATCAAGGATAGTCTTGATATAGCACCAATCCAGAAGAAGCTATTGGCTGTAATAAAGCATTACACCTACAGAGCGTCTCATAACAGAAAGAAAAACAACTAACATTCTATGAATTATCTTGGACAAGTACATAGATAGTCTTCAACTTAAGACTGTTAGGCTAAAGACCTTTTGCCTTTACAGTGGTGCAAAATGGATATGCATTCAGTAGAAACCACACTTCGAGTATCCATACAACCATTCTGTTTTTTACATTTGGTACAGTACTCAATAAAATTACATGAATTTGTTAACACTTTACCGTGAAATAGGCTTTGAGCTGGATGATGTTGCCCAACTGTAGGCTGATGTTAAGTGTTCTGAGCACGTTTAAGGTAGGTTGGGCTAAGCTATGATGTTTGGGAGGTTAAGTGTATTGAATGAATTTTCAACTTATACATATTTTCATGACAATGGATGTATCAGGACATAAGCCCATTGTAAATTGAGGAGCATCTTTCTAGTGAATAATCTAAACAATTAAGTTATCGAAAACGAAAATCATTGCAGGCCCCTTGAAATAAGGGCAATAAGATGAAGGAAGAGAAACATACCTTTAGAAATTACATACATAATTTTTAAAATAGAGGCTCTGGTAGTCAACAAAACCAGTACTTAATAATTCCTGAAATCCCAAGCCAATTCAAACCTTTACAAAAACAGATGAAAACAAATGTTGTTATTATAACGGTCCTGGACATATAATGGCATGGCAATTTCAGAACGTAATCACAAAGCACTTTTATTCTTAGTAGAGCTATTCTGCTGCAGCATCCAATGGATCTCAATTGTATGCGTTTGGTTCCTTAATTCATCGGCATCTCCAGTAAGCAGCAATGCATCTAAATCCCACATCTCCTGCTGCTTCATCAAAATGAGTTCCCCTAGCTTCCTTTGGAATTAGACAAAAAATTTCTATGCTATTACTTTGCAATATTTTTGAGAATAAGAATGCTATCCTTTGAATAATCTTAAAGATAATCAATTAGATTATAGGTTTTCTTAAAATTTAACTGAGCAAGTATTCTTGTTGGTTTACAGTGATTGATAATGGCTCATATACATTTAAACAAGAAAAATTGAAATTTCTGAAAAAATTTTTATTTCTTATGTTTTAATTGTTTTGCTTCTTTATGATATATATAAATGTAGTTATATATAGATATAGTTAAATATAGTCACATATATGTAACTATATTATATATATAATTAAATATAGTTACTTATATGTAGTTATATATTGTTTTTGTTTTGTTTTGTAATCTAACCTATATGTCAGAAAGAAAAATGGTTCAAATATGACTTTAATTAATGGTCTTGGTTAGTAGTCTGTAAGAAAGGAATGCATACTGTACTTCAATATTTTACCCTTTTAATTTGTTTAAACATTTGGTTTGAATCCCTAAGAAAAAAAAAATACAGTTCATATACTATCTGCAACTAAGTTAATCTTTGGACAAAGTAGATATATGAAATAATTCATTTGATAAATTGTTATTGGCCTTGCTTCAATCTTATCACAATGCCAAATAATGTTATCTTAATATTCTTATGTATCAGTTTAGTTTTTCCTAAAAACTTAATTTGGATTATCCTTGTTGCCTAGATTGGTTTATCTTAATTATACACCAATATCACAATCAGTAACCATTAAGATTATAAAATAATAGAACTACATGTTTAATAAAACTAAATTATGATATATCATGTCAATATAAGGAATATAGTTCATTGTTATATCCAAAGGAAAAAAAAAACATGTAAATATAAATAGGCAAAATTAAAACTCTTTAAAATGAGAGTTTCAAATATTGAATTAAATTCAGTTTCTTCACTCTTCATAAAAAGAGTAGGGGGATGCTATTTTATTTTTAACTTAACAAATTAAGAAGCACAATTTTAAAGCCTATAATTTAAATAAAGAGGCTATTTATTTACCAAAGCAAATGAAATTAAGAACAAAATAGAAAAGATGAAAAATAAAGAGAAGAATAAAAAGAATGACGGGGCCCAACATAAAGATTTTGTAAGAGGGCCAGACACTTTAGGTCGAGGTGGACTGGACTCTTGAGTCCAGGAGTTTGAGACCAGCCTGGGCGACGTGGCAAGACCCTGTCTCTACAAAAAAATCCAAAAATTAGCAATGTGGGTATTTTTGGTGATGTGCACCTGTGATCCCAGCTACTTGAGAGGCTGAGGTGAGAGGATCACTTGAGCCTGGGAAGGTCAAGGCTACAGTGAGCTATGATCATGCCACTGTACTACAGCCTGAGCAACAGAGCAAGACCTTGTCTCAAAATGAAAGAAACAAAAAAAGATTTTGTAAGGGAAGAGGAAGAAGAAGAGGGAAAAGATATTCAGTGACACATCTCAAAAGAAAAAACACATGACTAAAACAGAAAGACAACATTTTTAAGGGAAAAAATGGCAAAAATCATTGTGAGCATCTCATTTCTAAAAATAAATAAACATGAAACAGAAACACATATAAAGAGACTAGTTGTCAGATCATTGCCTCTAAAAAATAAAAATTTATTAAACATTCACGGTATAGATTTAAGGAGAGAGATCAGTGTTTGGTGTGTAGCTTGTAAGATTTATAGACAGGCAAGTAATCTGGTTTTAGATACTATTTGAAATGATTAAATTCAACTGCCTGTTGAGATCGGTTGGAAAAAAAGAAGAAACTGAACTCTCAGGCATCTGTGGAGAACATGAAAGTTTCAGAGAGGATAAAAGAAAGTATCTACAATAGTGCTCGAGAAGAAATATGCAAAATGGCAGATAAACACCAAAATTGTGTTGTCTAACAAAAGCCTGTGTTTCAAAACCTGAAAGTGGTATCACATATCTTAGGGCTATAAGGTCATGTGAAAAAGTAACTTTTTGGGGAACAAACACAAGCTAACTAAATCCAAGAAACAACCTCCTTGTTATCTGTTAAAATCTAGTAAACATGGCAGACAGATTCTGCCCAGTACACATTATAGATTCCCGAGATTTTTATAACATAACTTTTGTTTTTCTTAAGTTTTTCAGAAGCGGCTAGAGTAAGAAAACAATTTCATCAGTACCCACCAAATCCAACAAAATTCACTTTTTTCTGGTGTTATTTCATTTTCGGTTCTTCCAGCGAAATACATAATTCCAGAAAATTTCTTACTTATCCACATGTACTGTATACAATGGATTTCAACACTTGCCCAGACCTTTCTGAAACTTTAAACAATGGTAGAATGTCAAGTTTTCTTGTTCCATAAAAACGACTAAGATTTGACCTACTCTCCAATATGCTGCAAGCTCATGAGAGGCCTAAAAGAAATAGACAAGTCTATTGTGAAACACTTGAATGCCAGTCATGTTTAAAACATAAGGCATGTGACAGACACTTGTAAATTAAAAACCTCCGAGACATTTATCTTGTGATTGGTTTTCCTCTACAGTGTTAAATTTCACTGTGCAACTCTAGAACTGAAATTAATTACGCAACATTTAAAGTATAAATCTCGGCCAATAATGCTCAAAATATGTACTTTAGAATAGTGTTGATTTAATTTGTATGATGAATTTTTTTTTCTTTAAATTTAATTATTTTTGTGGTCTAGGGCTTCACTCATTTGCTCATGTTAAGATATTAGAGAAGATGTATGTATGAGCCAATGAGATAATTTCCGTGACAGAAAATCAACATTGCCAATAACAACACCGTGGCAGGGGCATGCAAAATAGAAAAGGAGAGTTGACAATATCCTTTGAATATCTATGAGACTTTAGAGAGAAAGAATTTCATTGTTCTTTTCACTGACAGACAAGTAGACATGTTAATGTGAATAAAAGGTGATACTTTACAATTCTATTCTGCTTTGCATATTGGGATAACTTCTTCAGGAAATTAACTTGTATTTGTTGGGAATATGAATTATCTAATCCAACTTTGAGTCTTAAGATGTAACATGAGTTATATAGATATTTTTAAAAATAATGAATTAACTCAAAAATTATAAAGATTTTTTTGTTCAATCTTTGGTGGTACAATAATTCTAATGTTAAAAGCCTCACTTAAAATTTATAATTCTTAAAATATCAATAACATTTGTTAAGAAAAACTGAATGAAAAATTTATGCTCATGTAACTTTTGTTGAGTTTGCATGAAGACTTAAATCTGGAGACAAAGGTTTCTAGACATACAAGTATTATAGGTTAGAATTCTAATGTTGCCCATTATTTACACAAAAGTGTCTTGTCTCTGAGAAAATTGCTGAATTGACATGTCATTCTTCTAGATAAGTAATTATCACTGGTGAGCAATGGAGGGCTCTTGGAATTTCCTCGAGTCTTTTCAATATATGCCCTGTAATTCCAGGGCATAAAGGGATTTCCACTAGTAACCAATCAACTGTGCAAAGTTATCCAAAGTAAAATAAAATTTTGATTTCAGATAGCTTTTAATTTAATAAAAATATAGAATATATTAGTCATGGTCCACTCAGAAAAACAGAACTCACACAAGCTGGCTGGGCCCAGTGGCTTATGCCTGTAATCCCAACACTTTGGAGGGTGGAGGTGTACAGATCTCTTGAAGTCAGGAGTTTGAGGCCAGCCTGGCCAACATAGTGAAATCCTATCTCTACTAAAAATGCAGACATTAGCTGGGTATGGTGGTGTGTGCTTATAATCCCAGCTACTTGGAAGGCTGAAGCATGAGAATCACTTGAACCCAGGAGGCATAGGTTGCAGTGAGCAAAGATAGCGCCACTACACTGCAGCCTGGGCAACAAAGCAAGACTTCAACTCAAAAAACAAACAACAAAAAATCCCCAGAACTCACTCAAGCTAATCTAACAGAATCATTATATAAAACTTATGGAAGGGGGTTGTTTTGGACTGACCTCCTATGCCAGGTCCCAGCATACCAGATTAAAATGGAGTCACTCATGCTAAGTGCCACATAACAACAGTGAAATTTTAAGGAAGCCAGAAGATCCCAAACCAATTAGTTTTGCTTAAGAATAGGAAACTCACAGTAACTAATTAGAAAGGACCCAGATAACTCAAGTCAGCATAGTAAGTCCCCTCTGCTTTAAACCTTACAAGAAAAATGATCTGAAGTAACCTGATGTTTACTGACCTACTTCTTTCGATAGTTCTGTTTAGTTGTTCCCATCTTATAAAACCCATGGTTGTGTCATGCCTAATGGGAGCTGTTACTTATTTTTTATTTTTTCGAGATGGAGTCACACACTGTCACCTAGGTGGGAATGCTGTGGTGTGATCTCGGCTCATTGCAACTTCCACTTCCCAGGTTCAAGTGATTCATAATTCTTGTGCCTCAGCCTCCCAAGTAGCTGGGATTACAGACTTGCACCACCACGCCTGGCTAATTTTTTGTATTTTCAGTACAGACCGGGTTTCACCATGTTGGACAGGCTGGTCTTGAACTCCTGGCCTCAAGTGATTTGCCCACCTCAGCCTCCTAAAGTACTGGGGTTACGGGTGTGAGCCACTGTGCCCAGCCAATAGGTCTTATTCTGTTTTAGAGAATGGGATGCTACCCAGTTCATAAATTGCAAATAAAAGCCAATTAAGTCTTAAACTAAATTTTAGCCATCTTTTTTGTTTGTATGTGTGTTTTACAAAACATGTATGTTTTGTCCACGCATTTTTACTCTATGTAAGTTGTATTATGTTATTATTATTGTTAATGTTAAAGTTATACTAGCTTCAATCATAATGTCCACATTTTAGTAACGAAGCACAATAAAATTTCTTGTTGACAAAAAATAAACTAAAAGTGTTATAATTTTGATTTTTGCTGGAAGAATCCCATATAGAAACTTATTTGCAAATGCATTGAAAGAGCTGAAAAAAGCAAATGGGATGTGACGGAGAAGTAGAAATTATGCTAATGTGAATAAAAGGTGGTATTCTGAAATTCCATTCTGTTTTATATATTGGGATAGCTCCTTAAGGAAATGAACTTGTATTTGTTGGGAAATTGAGTTATATTATCTAATCTAACTTTAAGCCTATCATGAAATGAGCTCTCCACCTCCACCCCAGAAAGCCACTACCACTTCTCTTAGGGCCAGAGGGTAGACCTAGAGTCCAGGTGCTGGACCTACCTGGCAGGAGTTGGAATCATGGAAAGACAAGGTCATTGATGGTCAAGCTTCTGGAAGAAAGGTGTCAACTGTAGAATCATGAGGTTCATAAATTTGGAAAG
This sequence comes from Cacajao melanocephalus, assembly GCA_963573385.1. Taxonomy (NCBI): domain Eukaryota; kingdom Metazoa; phylum Chordata; class Mammalia; order Primates; family Pitheciidae; genus Cacajao; species Cacajao melanocephalus. The sequence continues at coordinate 18,040 of CAUYLG010037448.1, forward strand.
AAGAACTTTATTTCTCATAATGGGTTGCAGCCTGCAGGTTGGTCATCCCATAAGCTGGGAAGTATAGCCTCTGGAAAAAGCTGAGAGAGAGAACTTTGAGGGAAAGAAGAATAAAACAGGAATTTATGCTGAGTGGGTTGGCTTAGTATACATATTCAGTAAGGTATAAGAGGAATCATAAATATGTATAAAAGGAGAAACATGCACATGCACAGTTGAGCTTCATGCCTCTTCATAAGTAGCATGTTTTTAAAAGATGGTGGGATGAGTGCAGTGGCTCATGCCTGTAGTCCTAGCTACTCAGGAGGCTGAAATGGGAGAATAGCTTGAGCCCAGGAGGTAGAGGCTGCAGTGAGCCATGATTGTACCACTGCACTTCAGTCTGGGCGACAGAGGCAGACTCTGTCTCAAAAAGAACCACAAGCACACACACACACACACAAATAACAACAAAAAAATCAGGGTGGTGTTAGCATGATGCGACGGTGAAGTTGGCAGCCTTCTGATGTTAAATGGTGAAGGAGAAGACACAAAAACACTCACTGTGCATCCTCCATGAGAGGGTGGTCAGTTGTAGGGAAGGATGCCTTGTGAAACTAGTAAGCTGTCACTCCAAAGAGGGAGAGGGGACTAGTGGTGGCCTCAGATGATTGGCTAAGGGCCAAAAAAGAATGAGTCCTCTGTTCCTTGTTTCCAGAGCTGGTTCCAGTTTACTATTTAGGAAATAATTCTGGTTAAAGGTTAATAAGAAAAGGGCATACAGAGGTGAATCCAACTTCCTATCCTGTCATGGGTGAAAACTAAGTTTTTAAGCCTGGAATCCCCATGACCAAGAGGGGGTCCATTCAGGTGATTGGGGGGCTTAGGATTTTATTTTTATTTCTCAGAAAAGATATTGAACTACTTGAATTTTAACGTCCTTTCGCCTTTGAAGTTCTATCATAACCTCCCAATGTTACAAAAAAGGGGTCCCGATGCAGATCCCAAGAGAGGATTCTTGGATCTTGTTCAAGAAAGAATTCAGGGTGAGTCTATAAAGTGAAAGCAAGTTTATTAAGAGTGTAAAGGAATAAAAGAATGGCTACTCCATAGACAGAACAGCCCTGAGGGCTTCTGGTTGCCCATTTTTATGGTTATTTCTTGATGGTGTGCTAAACAAGGGGTGGATTATTCATGCCTCCCCTGTTTAGAGCATATAGGGTAACTTCCTGACATTACCATGGCATCTGTAAAATGTCATGGTGCTGGCAGGGATGACCAGAGGTCACTCTCGTCGCCATCTTGGCTTTGGTGAAGTTTTAGTCAGCTTCTTTACTGCAACCTGTTTTATCAGCAAGGTCTTTATGGCTTGTATCTTGTGCTGACCTCATATGTCATACTGTGACTTACAATGCCTTAACCATCTGGGAATGCACCTCTGTAGGCCTTAGCCTCATTTTACCCAGCCCCTATTCAAGATGGAGTCACTCTGGCTCAAACACCTCTGACACCATTGACCGAAACCAATTAAAAATGTCACTTGGCAATGGACCATGGAATCACACGCAGAGTGTGAGAATGCCTCTTAGGTCACAGAGAGAAAGAACTGGCACCCAAAGACTCACAAGGACTCTCTCCCAGACCAAACTTCACTGTGGCCCCTCTGAGTCCTTTTTTTCACCTGGCCTTGTCCTTGGCTCCACCCCTGCTGTGTGGCCCATTAGCTTTGTTTTACCAATGAATCCCTCAAAAATAGTTTATCAAGAATCTCTACCTCCCTACTCTTGATCTCCAGTTAAGCTCCTCTTCCTGTACCCTTGATGCCTAGCCAAGTTCCTCTTAGTAGTTTTCCATCCACCCCCTCACTCTACCCCTTGGCTATTTTGATGTCATACTCCAAAATATGGCATTTTTATGTGCTGAACTGGTAAAGCCTCAAGGTCTCTTTGACCTTCCACACCCACTGTCTCTCCCAAAGAAGCAGAAGTTCCTTTAGCTGCCTAAGATTCAGTTCCACCAAGGAGAACAATTGTTTTTAATTCCCCTCCAAATTATCTTACTGTCTATTGCAGAAAAGAAGACCAAGATGTGACCATACCCAAGCAGACCTTTCTTTACAAGTATAATGACTGTCTCCAAGGATCATTCAAATTTCAAAAAGAACGATCCTGGACATTTTTCCTGGCAATCATTTATTGTTCCTCAATAGAATTCTTCTCCTCCACCCATAATGTCTTTTACTAGTATCCAAGCCTCCATTCTTTCTGAGGCCTTAAGATGGAGTATAAGCTTCTGATGTCATTGTGGGTTTCAGTGGTCATTCCGGAGGAATGAAGGAATAGACATATTAAGTACATTTGTATGCCTTTTCTCCTATTAGTCAATCTGACTCATGTCAGTGATTTTTCAACAAACCTTTATGGGGCCAGGAGTCTATGGCTCCCACACTATCAATCCCCTAATGCTAGTATATTCAGAATTGAGGTCTATCTCTTTCCCCTATTAAAATAGTCTTGATCCCTCTTGCAACAGCCTTGAATAAAGGCTTCCTTGCCATTTTTAATAAGTGTGAAATACAAAAATTATTATCATTATTATTATTTTTTGAGACAGAGTCTCACTCTGTCACCCAGGCTGGAGTGCAACAGCACGATCTTGGCTCACTGTAATCTCTGCCTCCCAGGTTCATGCGATTCTCCTGCCTCAGCCTCCCAAGTAGCTGGGATTACAGGTACCCGCCACCATGCCCAGCTAATTTTTGTATTTTTAGTAGATGAGGTTCTGCCATGTTGGTCAGGTGATCCACCCTCCTCAGCCTCCCAAAGTGGTGGGATTACAGGCGTGAGCAACCTCGCTCAGCCCCAAAATTATTTTTAATAACACACACAAACACACACATACACATCAATTATACATGTTTTTAAAATGCTTACATCTAGACAGAGTGAGAAAAAAGGGAATTTGTTTCAATCAATAATGTTTTAAAATAGATTTTGTTTTCTTTAGGAATTCTCTTTATTAGCATTCTCATATATGCCAACCTAATGAAAGCAAACACAAATTGTGGAATGAACAACAAATCTTTAATTCATAGGCTGCAAAAAATTTAAAAAACAATTAGCAGCCTAAATCTTTTAAATCAGAAACAGTAGCACTCAACTAATGCACAATGTTCCAGTTTGGGGAAATTGAGTTCTCGTTTTCATAGCCTTGTGAAGTGCAAGGGAAAGAAAATAAAGTCCCACACTTAGTCAATGTAGCGCATCTAATACAAAACTCCCACAAATGTGGAACTCTAAAGCATTTCAACCTCAGGGAAGGGTGAATTAGAAATGTTCCCTCTCCCAAAGAGAGCAAAGAATATTGCCTATCTGCAATCTTGGCTCTCAACAGAAGGGATAAATAATCTGCCCTTGAAAGCTCATAACCACAAGGCAATGTATTTTTAGCCTGAATAGACAATTCCTCTGTGGTCCTAGAATTTTAACATATAAATTAATTTTAATTTAGTTTTTTTTTTGAGACAGGACCTCACTCTGTTGCCCAGGCTGGAGTGCAGTGGCATGATCTCAGCTCACTGCAACCTCCATCTCATGGGTTTAAGCCATTCTCCTGCCTCAGCTTCCCAAGTAGCTGGGACTACAGGCACGAGCCATCACGTCCGGCTAATT
>CAUYLG010037449.1:0-17290 GCA_963573385.1 Cacajao melanocephalus
TGGTACTGGTACCAAAATAGAGATATAGACCAATGGAACAGAACAGAGGCCTCGGAGGCAATGCCACACATCTACAACCATCTGATCTTTGACAAACCTGACAAAAACAAGCAATGGGGAAAGGATTCCCTGTTTCATAAATGGTGTTGGGAAAACTGGCTAGCCATGAGCAGAAAGCAGAAACTGGACCCCTTCCTGACACCTTACGCTAAAATTAACTCCAGATGGATTAAAGACTGAAACATAAGACCTAACACCATAAAAACCCCGAAGAAAACCTAGGCAAAACCATTCAGGACATAGGCATAGGCAAGGACTTCATGACTAAAACACCAAAACCAATGGCAACAAAAGCCAAAATAGACAAATGGGATCTAATTAAACTCCAGAGCTTCTGTACAGCAGAAGAAACAGTCATTAGAGTGAATCGGCAACCAACAGAATGGAAAAAAATTTTTGCAATCGACCCATCTGACAAAGGGCTAATATCCAGAAACTACAAAGAACTAAAACAGATTTACAAGAAAAAAAAAACAAACAAACCCATTCAAAAGTGGGCAAAGGATATGAACAGACATTTTTCAAAAGAAGACATACCTGAGGCCAACAAACATATGAAAAAACGCTCATCATCACTGGTCATTAGAGAAATACAAATCAAAATCACACTGAGATATCTCATGCCAGTTAGAATGGTGATCATTAAAAAATCTGGAGACAACAGATGCTAGAGAGGATGTGGAGAAATAGAAACACTTTTACACTGTTGGTGGGAGTGTAAATTAGTTCAACCATTGTGGAAGACAGTGTGGCGATTCCTCAAGGACCTAGAAATAGAAATTCCATTTGACCCAGCAATCCCATTACTGGGTATATAGCCAAAGGATTAAAAATTGTTCTGTTATAAAGACACATGCACACGTATGTTCGTTGTGGTGCTGTTTACAATAGCAAAGACCTGGAACCAACCCAAATGTCCATCAATGATAGACTGGACAAAGAAAATGTGGCACATCTACACCATGGAATACTATGCAGCCATAAAAAATGATGAATTCATGTCCTTTGTAGAGACATGGATGAATCTAGAAACCATCATTCTCAGCAAACTGACACAAGAACAGAAAACCAAACACAGCATGCTTTCACTCATAGGCGGATGATGAACAATGAGAACACTTGGGCACGGGGAAGGGAATAACATTTACTGGGCTAGGTGGGAAGATGGAGGGGAAAGGAGGGACAGTGGGGAGTGGGGTGGATGGGGAGGGATAACACCAGGAGAAATGCGTGATGTAGGCGACGGGGGCAGGAGGGATGTAGCATGTATGTACTTATGTAACAATCCTGCAGGATGCAGGATGTGTGCATGTACCCCAGAGCCCAAAGTCCAAAAAAAAAAAAGAAAGAAAGAAAAAAAAGAGAGAAGGAAAGAAAGAAAGAAGAAGGAAAAAGAAGCTAGAATAGGTTGGTTCATGAGGTTAAGGAAATAAGCCCCATCTCTATAAACAGAAGGTGAAGCAGCAAGTGCTGAGGGAGAAGCTGCAGCTAGTTAGCTAGAAAATCTAGCTAAGATAATTGATAATGATAGCTACATTAAAGAACAAATTTTCAATGTAGACAAAATAACCTTATATTGAAGAAAGATGCCTTGCAAGATTTTCACATCTGGAGAGATAAGTCAATACCTGACTTTAAAGCTTCAAAGGACAGGCTGACTTGTTAGTGGCTAATGCAACTGTTAAACTTTAAGTTGAAGCCAGTCATCACCAACCATTCCAGAAATCCCAGAGCCCTCAAGCAGTATGCTAATTCTACTCTACCTGTGCTTTATAAATAGAACAACAAATCCTGGATGACAGCATATGTGTTAACAGCATAGTTTACTGAATATTTTAAGCCCATTGTTGGGATCTACTGAAAAAAATGTATATATGTATCTCAAAATGTTACTGCTCACTGGCAATGTACCTTGTTTTCCAAGAATTCTGGTGGAGATGTACCAGAAGATTAATGTTGCTTTCATGCCTGGTAACACAATATCCATTCCTCACACCATGAATCAAAAAGTTATTTTGATTTTCAAGTATTATTATTTAATAAATACATTTGGAAAGGTTATAGAAGCCATAGATAGAAATTCCTCTGATGCATCTTAATAAAGTAAATGGAAAACCTTCTGAAAAAGATGCAACAGGAGCTTTCCTGATTTATGGGGGAGATCAAAATATCAGCATTAACAGGAGTTTGGAAGAAGTTGACTTCAACCTTCATGGATGACTTTGAGGAGTTCAAGAGTTCAATGGAGGAAGTAACTGCAGATGTAGTAGAAATAGCAAGAAAACTAAAACTTGAAGTAGAGCCTGAAGATGTGACTGAATTCCTGCAATCTCATAATAAAACTTTTACAACTGAGAAGTTACTTTTTATGGATGAGAAAATAAAGTTGTTTCTTGAGATGAAATCTATTCCTGGTCAAGATGCTGTTACCATTGTTGAAATGACAACAAAGGATTTAGACTATTTCACAGACTTACTTGATAAAGCAGCTGCAGAGTTTGAAAGGATTTAGTCCAATTTTGAAAGTTCTACTATGAGTAAAATATCATCAAATAGGTCACATGCTATGGAGAAATATCTCATGAAAGAAAGAGTCAATTAATGTGGCAAACTTCATTGCTGTATTATCTTAAAAATTTGCAACAGCCACCCCAACCTTCAGTAATGACCACCGTGATCAGTTGGCAGCCATCAACATCAAGGCAAGACCCTCCACCAACAAAAAGATGACTCACATGAGGCTCAGATGATGTTTAGTATTTGTAGCAATAAACTGTTTTTAAATTATGGTATGTATATGGTTTTTATTGGACCTAATTCTGTCGCACATACAGAGACAGTATAGTGTAAATGTAACTTATTTGCACTGGGAAATAAATTTACAAGACTAGTTTTATTGTGACTTTTACATTATTGCAGAAGTCTGGAACTGAACTCTCATTGTCTCTGAGGTATGTCTGTGCCATCATTAAGGTGAATTCATTTGGTTTAGGTATTTTCTCTGAAAATTTTCAGAAATCATTTTTTTTTGGCAACTGAGAGATAAACTAGGCAAAAGTGAATCTATTTTTTTCATACGTTTAACATAATAAATCTATAATAATCTGGGTGCCGTGAATATAACAGTGCACAAATTACATAAAACTCTAGCTTTTATGGAACTTGTAGTCTAGCAAACTCAGGGGGATGCATAAATAAATAAATTAATATATATCAGGCTATATTAAGGTATGAACAAACTAAAGCAGAAATATAATGTGACCTAGGTTGGTAATGATTTCTCTGATAAGGCAAAACTTGGACAAAGGTCAAAGGAAGTCAAGGACTAAGCCATGGAAGATTTAGATTTAAATGCTTTTAATTTTGAAAGTTTATAAAGGAGACCTTTAAGGCACAAAAGTATAGTACAAAGCTTGTGGAAGGTTTCAAGCAGGGATGTGACATGATCAGACTGATGTTTAAAATATATACATAATAAATTATTACCAATTATAATATAATGTTATTATTTCAAATTTTTGTTGATGAAATATTTGAAAGCCTGCCTTGCACAAGGCACTATGCTTTTGTACTGGACACCCCTATCTTCACGGATTTTACCATCTACTAGAAATGGTTATGGGGCATGCAGATGAAGATAAATGCTGATTATGAGGTGTGATGAATACTTAAAGAGAGTAATACACAGACAACACTAGTAAGTTACAAAAGAATATCCCCAGCCAAACATTGACTATCTGTTCAGGCTTGTTAGTGGATGCCTTAACTTATAAATGGGAGTGAGGCAGGTGAAGAAAGGACATCTGCAGAAATTTTATTTGATTTTATTTTTATGTATTTATTTTTTTTGTGACAGAGTTTCACTCTGTTGCCTAGGCTGGATTGCAGTGGTGTGATCTCGGCTTGCTGTAATCTCTGCCTCTGGGTTCAAGCGATTTTCCTGCCTCAGCCTCCCGAATAGCTGGGATTACAGGTACATGCCACCATGCCTGGCTACATTTTTGTGCTTTTAGTAGAGACGGAATTTCACCATGTTGTCCAGGCTGTTCCCAAACTCCTGACCTCAAATGATCCACCCAACTCGGCCTCCCAAAGTGCTCAGACCACAGGCATGCACCACCATGCCCAGCTGCATGCATATATTCACATGGGACACACACAATACATATATGACACTAAAAGCAATTCAACATTATTTGGCTGTAAAGTGTAAAGTTTTGGTTTGTAAAGACTATTCTGTGCATGTGATTAAGGAGACTGAGACTTAAACCAATACAAATGAGGAGCCATGGAAAGTATTTTCATAAATACTTAAAATTGCATTTGATAGGTCGCTCTGACATGTATGAGAATGGAAGTGATGGATTGATTGTAAATAAATAGTAAGTGTGAAACCAAGAAAACTGATAACTAATCACAGGAGGGGATAAGGGGAAAAAAAAGAAGTCAAGATGACTTCTAGGTTTCTGGTTGGGTTAATAGATCAAATGCATTTCTGCCAGCAGAAAGAAAACAATAATGAAATCGGCCTTGGGAAGAAGAATATTTGTTCAGTTTTGACATTTTTGAAGCTCCTGTGTGTCACCTATGTTTGTAGAGCAAGCAAATGTTTTGATTAATTAATCCTAGACTGCAAGGTGAGGTCTAAGAGGACAAATAAATTTGGAAGAAAGAGGGACATAATTAGTAATTGAAACAATGAAAGTTGATGAAATCACCCAAAGAGGTAGTGTATGGGGACAGAAAAGCAATGTGTAAGGAACCAAATTTTAGTATGGATAAGAGATCCCTAGGAGACACACACACACGCACACACGCACACACACACAGAGAAAAAGAGAGAGAGAAAGACATAGAGATAGATTAGGAACTTTCAAAAATGGAAAAGACTAAGAGTTTTCTCCACGAGGAAAGCTGAGGAAGTGGAAAATTCAAAGAAAAAGGGATTTTTTTTTTCAACCAAGACAGTGAGCTTCTTAAGGGAAAGGGTTTTTGCCTTTACCTCTGGTCTGCCAGGTTGTCGCACGTAGCAAATAGTAAGCATTTAGTGCAAAGTTGAGAGAATGAATGAAAACAAGAGAAATGATAAAAGTAAATTAAAATTCAAGTTAACATTTTCAAATATAAAGACCACTGAATTTAGTGTCCAAAGAACATAGAAAGTTTAAGCTTTTAGAAATAATATGGCCCAGTGGCTCATGCCTGTAATCCCAGCACTTTGGGAGGCTATAGCGGGTGGATCCTGAGGTCAGGAGTTCAAGAACAGCCTGCCCAAGATGGTGAAATGCCATCTCTACTAATAATACAATAATGAGCCAGGTGCAGTGGTGGGCACCTGTAATCCCAGCTATTTGGGAGGCTGAGGCAGGAGAATTGCTTGAACCTGGGTGGTGGAGGTTGCAGTGAGCCGAGATCATAACACTGTACTCTAGCCTGGGCAACAGAGCAAGACTCTAACTCCAAAAAAAAAAAAAAAAAAAAAGAAAGAAAGAAAAAACAGTAAGGTCAATGCCACAGAAAAGCTAAAAATTATGAGTGTTTAATTATCTTCACTTTATGACTACTTTAACCCCCTAATCTGTTTTCAGATTTGCAAAACAGAGAAAGAAAATATTTTTGGGGGGGAAATTTTGCAAAAATAAAATTTAGAAGAATAAGACTCACTTAAATAACTACTTTACTCCCAAAGTGAACTCGCTTTCTAAGTGAGCGATCTCATTAAGATACAAGTGGATTGAAAAAAAGTAAACTTTAAAATCAAGAAAACTAATAAACAAAAAGTTCACATTTACCATTCTTACAATAGAAATTTATAATAACAAGTCTCACTTTAAATTGTGAATGAAAATAATTTTCTAAGGCATAAAAAAGGGTTAGATTATGGCTTTACTTGGGTGGACTTGTAAACCAGGAAATTAGTGTGAAAATAGGGAAAGAATGATGGACAAATGAATTAGGTAATAAATCTAGTTCTGTGAACGAGTTTCCTAATGACTTTGGGGAAATTACTTTATCCTTGCATCTAATATTTTATCTATGCATAAAATAAGAAAGTAACACTGCATAACCTTTATGATATTTTCCAGGGCTAAAGGATGGTAAAATTACAGTTATGATTTATATCAAATATCATTTGTCTGATCTATATCAAATATCATTTGTCTTAATCTCTCTTTCTGACATCTAGAGCAGTATGGGGAAATAGAAGGGAAAAAAGGGTATAAAATTGGAGATAGACTTAAGTATAAAAAGAAAAGGGGAAAGAAAAGAAAAAAGATAAGAAATGTGTTAAAAATATTCAAAAACTAGAAGGTTTTAAAAAATGTACTTTTAAAGTTTTAAAGAGTAAAGAAGTCTCTCTTCTCCCTGTGATCATGTCTAAGTCAGAGTCTCCTAAAGAGCCTGAACAGCTGCCAAAGCTCTTCATTGGAGGGCTGAGCTTTGAAACAACCAATAAGAGCCTGAGGAGCCATTTTGAACAATGGGGAATGTTCACGGACTGTGTGGTATTAAGACATTCAAATACCAAGCACTCCACGAGCTTTGGGTTCATCACCTATGCCACTGTGGAGGAGGTGGATACAGCCATGAATGCAAGGCCACACAAAGTGGATGGAAGGGCTGTGGAACCAAAGAGAACTGTCTCAAGAGAAGATTCTCAAAGACCAGGTGCCCACTTGACTGTGAAAAAAAATTTGTTAGTGACATTAAAGAAGATAATGAAGAACACCACCTAAGAGATTATTTTGAACAGTAAGGAAAAACTGAAGTGATTGAAATCATGACTGACCGAGGCAGTGGCAAGAAAAGGGGCTTCGCCATTGTGACCTTTGACGACCGTCACTCCAGGGAGATTGTCATTCAGAAGTACCGTACTGTGAATGGCCACAACTGTGAGTTAGGAAAGCCCTGTCAAAGCAAGAGCTGGCTAGTGCTTCATCCAGCCAGAGGTCCAAGTGGTTCTGGAAACTTTGGTGGTGGTCATGGAGGTGGTTTCGGTGGAAATAACAACTTTGGTTATGGAGGAAACTTCAGTGGTCCTGGTGGCTTTGGTGGCAGCCGTGGTGGTGGTGGATATGGTGGCAGTGGGGATAGCTATAATGGATTTGGTAATGATGGAAGCAATTCTGGAGGTGGTGGAAGCTACAATGATTTTGGCAAGTACAACAATCAGTCTTCAAATTTTGGACCCATGAAGGAAGGAAACTTTGGAGTCAGAAGCTCTGGACCCTTTGGTGGTGGCGGCCAATACTTTGCCAAATCATGAAACCAAGGTGGCTATGGTGTTCCAGTAGCAGCAGTAGCTGTGGCAGCAGCAGAAGATTTTAATTAGGAAACAGAGTGTAGCAGGAGAGGAGAGCCAGAGAAGTGACAGGGATGCTACAGGTTACAGCAGATTTGTGAACTCAGCCAAGCACAGTGGTGGCAGGGCCTAGCTGCTACAAAGAAGATACGATTTAGACAAATACTCATGTATATGGGCAAAATACTCAAGGACTGTATTTGTGACTAATTGTGTAACAGGTTATTTTCGTTTCTGTTCTGTGGAAAGTGTAAAGCATTCCAACAAACGGTTTTAGTGTGGATTTTTTTTTTTTGCATCCATGCTGTTGATTGCTAAATGTAATAGTTTGATTGTGAAGCTGAATAAATATCTTTAAAAGAAAAAGAAAAAGAATTAATCTGAGTTTATAACTGGGAAGTAGAAATTATGAACACATGAAATAGTACATTGACTCTACACCTAATCCTATATATGGTGAAAATGAAGCATACAAACAGATAGGTTTAAATAAACTGTCTTGAATTTCTTTAATTTTTCAGACTATAATAAATCTTGGACATGGTCAATTTAATAAATTCAGTACACTTTGTCAGATGTGAGAAATAGACCACGGCACAAAATCACTTTATATTTGAAGACAGGCATGAATTATGACTTGAATTTTGTGATTTTTTTTTCAGAACTCACAAACAAACAGTGTGACAGACACACAAGATCAAGAAATATTACAGTGTGGATGAACTGGAACCTCTATGGTGTCAGTATCCCTGGAGACTATAGGAACTTCATTTCTGGAGGAGCCTGACCTCTCAGGGTTATTTCTTTGTAGGCTGGAAAGAGATCACTCAGCATGTAAGTATATGGATTATTGGTAAAAGATGATGTAATTAAAGTTTGCCTTGTGAGCTGAAGATCCAGCCTTCTGACTAATAAGTCCTTGCTACGTCATAGTTCCAAAGCAGAGTTACAAAACATTTTAAGCAGATTTTGTTTGTATTAGTTACTTACTGGTCTTTGAGGCCTACCTGAGATCTTCATGTAACAGAACTAGCTATCCAAGCTTGAAGTGTTTTGTTTGCACAGTCTATTTCTTCCAAAATTAAAAAAGGTACCCTTACTTCTGAAATTTTGTACTTTATTTGAAACTCTTGTCATCTAATTTCTCCAAGATTTTTCTAATTTATTAAAACACTGCTAAATATGTTACATATCCATTTTTTCAGTCAATTCTTCTACGTAATGATGTTTTGACCTTGTAATAATTTTAGCTACAAAAATAGACATGTATTTATGTAATGTAAACACCACAAACACAAAGCATCTTCGGTGTGCAAACCATTGTGTTAGACACTAGGATATATGGGCTATATGTATTTCTACATATGCTACAAACTGAAAATGGAGTTTATAATAAATGTATACAGAGTCCAACAAAATTGTTTAAAATTTTCTTGTATTTGAATTACCAAGAATATGAAGGCAAAATAAGTTTTTAAAAAATAAATTTAAATAGAATTTTCACCATATTTTTTTCTCCTCAGTTTATATTAGGTATGTGGAATTGCCACCAGATGTCAGTATATGCATGCAAATGTTTTACCTTGCGAGCGAAGGGCCTACAAAGCCTTAATGAAAAAGTACTCAAATAAGAAATGAATGCCTTTTATTTTAAAAAAATTAAATTCTTTAATTATATTCACTCCATATATATTTCATCATACATTATTTAAAACCATGTTCTCCAAAGTTTGTAAACCAGCCAAATATAAATACTATCTAGCTGGGAATCCTTCACTTCCTCAAGGAAATATGATTCTTTCGTTTGTTTGTTTGTAATGAAATTAGCAACTAAAATCTGAATGCCTACTGTCCCCATTGCTACTGAAGTGACACTGCACCTAAGCCCTTTCAGTGGATAGAGCTAAGAGACATACATATGTATGCTAATCCATCTATGCACATTGAAATTTATTTCTATATCTAATATATATTAACGTACAGGGTAAAATACAACATAAGTTCATACTGATACCTCTTGACTTAAATCCAGCACCATAAGGTTCATTCTGAACCTTCTCCCCATCCCTGTTTCCCACCTACATTTCTCATTTATAATTTTTTTCTCTAAGGGGCTTGAGGCCAGGAGTTCTAGATCAGATTGGGCAACATAGGGAGACACCTCTCTACAGAAGTTTAAACAGATTTTTTTTTTAATGGAGTCATACATTGTAGTCCTAGCTACTTGGGAGGCTAAAGTAAGATCGCTTGAGACCAGGAGTTTCAGGCTGCAGTGAACTCTGAGCATGCCTCTGTACTCCAACCTGGATGACAGAGGGAGATGCTGTCTCAAAAAAAATTCCATTAATACAGATGCTGGAGAGGATGTGGAGAAATAGGAACACTTTTACACTGTTGGTGGGAGTGTAAATTAGTTCAACTATTGTGGAAGACAGTGTGGTGATTCCTTAAGGACCTAGAAATAGAAATTCCATTTGATCCAGCAATCTCATTACTGGGTATATACCCAAAGGATTATAAATCATTCTATTATAAAGACAAATGCACACGTATGTTCATTGCTGTACTGTTTACGATAGCAAAGACCTGGAACCAACCCAAATGCCAATTGACAATAGACTGGACATATACACCATGGAATACTATGCAGCCATAAAAAACGATGAGTTTGTGTCCTTTGTAGGGACATGGATGAATCTGGAAACCATCATTCTCAGCAAACTGACACAAGAACAGAAAATCAAACACCTCATGTTGTCACTCATAGGTGGGTGTTGAACAACAAGAACACATAGACACAAGGAGGGGAGCAACACACACTACAGTCTGTTGGGGGGACCAAGGGAGGGGCAGTGGGGGTGGGTAGGGAGGTCAGGGAGGGATAACATGGGGAGAAATGCCAGATATAGGAGATGGGGGGATAGAGGCAGCAAACCACATTGCCATGTGTGTACCTATGCAACAATCCTGCATGATCTGCACATGTACCCCAGAACCTAAAGTACAATTAAAAAAAAAAAAACAGTGAGATGCTATAAACTGAAGTCAAGGAACAGCAGGCGCCTGCTTGACTTGAGTATGTGTGAGCAGCATGAACTTGATCACAAGCGCCTCTCTCTGCAAAGGAAAAATCACTAACAGTAATGGCACACGCTGGTTTTTCTCCTGCCCTCCAGTGCCCCAGAAGGCTGACCTCTATGCCCTATATCTGTATCACCTGAGATCCCTTTTCCCATTGGGCAGTGCCAATTGGAGACCATCCAAGAGATGAAAGAGCAGGAGAGTCTGCAGTATTTCTTCCTATTACCCCTTTGGCTGACACTGAGCTTCCAGTGGTGACTGCAGCCCTCTCAAACTATGGCTCCTGTCCATAACCCTGTCCACACCTCCATTCTCCCAGGCTCCAGCTTTTCCTGTCAGGCCCAAGAGTAGCAACAGCTTCTCACTTTTGCTAGTCCCTGAGTGCTTCAGCAACCCATCTGGTTCCCGTGCTCTTGCCCACACCTCTATAAATAATCCCTTCATTAAATGATCTTTCAAATCCCAGGCTGTAGCTTTTCCTTTTGGTTGGGGCTGATGTGTGACAGAATACAAAATAGAGAGCAACTGACATAAAATCAGTGGAATGACAGCTGGCCTATAAGAGCAATGTTCGTGTCCTATGTGACATCTGTTAAGAGGCCTTATTCTTCCTTGTTCCTTTGTTAAAATAAATCAGTAACCTGAGCAGGACTCTGTGGGGAGCCTCAGTAATGTATGCAAAAAGCCAGGGAGCCACCCGCATGACTTTCCTTATTATGGTATCCATTCAACCAGCCACTTTTCAAACAAGCATATATTGAGCCCCTACTATGTGCTAGACATAATGCTAGGTTTTGGGGACAGAGGATCAAAAAAGACAGAGTCCCTGCCCTCATGACCTTATAATGATGGGTGGAGATGAATGCAGGGGATGAGAAGAGGCAGGGGCTAAAATGGGGAATAGAGCAGAAAGTAAACAAATAATGCAAACAAGCTTATAATCACAAACCGTGACAAGTTATTTAAAGGAAAATAGAAACAAGGTAAGAGAATAATAGAAGGTCTCATGTAGAACTTCATCTCTAGTCAATGACTGGAGTTGCTCTCGGCCAGACTCTCCATCTTATGGATGAAGAGATTGATACAGAGGAAATTAAATCACAGTGAGTACAGAAAAGAGAGTGAGATAAACTGTTTAAGTAAAAATGCTTGGGCTAGCACTGTGAACCAATGTCACCTCCAACAATGCATCTTCTACTGAAGACAGACAATGCTTGGTTTTGATAGATGTGTCATGTGGAAGAAAAGTTTTATCATGGCCAAGGTTAATCCAGACATTGTCCTCAATCCCTGCTTTCAAACGTTCCTAAGCTTCTAGAAAACCCATCTCCTGCCATGCAAGAATTTTTAGTGTTTGAAGAGTTGTTAAACGAAGCTAAATGGTGTGCCAGTCATGTTCTTTGTTCAATTTAGAAAACAGTTCTCAACGTTCTCCTTTTTCTGCAGGCACAAAGCATTTAGAAACACCCTCCAGAAGCCCTCCTACCTCATCTACTAGTGTTTCCTCATCATATCATCACCTCCCTAGGAGTACAAGCAATCCCAGTTAACAGGCATCAATTTCTGAAAAAGTAATGGAGGAAAATCTGCCTTTTACTTTCTTCTGGTATCCAATGTCTTCAATAAAGCAAAGCTTTGTCTTAAGTTTGCCTTTTCCCTTAGTGATCTATGAAAAAAAGCGGATGGATTTTTGGGGGTCTTACTTTGAGAGTGGGGTAATTTATAGTCTGATATTTGAATATAACATTATTTTAATATTCTATAAATGATTATTGAACTCCTGTTATGTGTCAGACTTTGTGCTAATCTCAGGGGATAGATGAGCTAGACCTACATGGAGCTTGCCCTTAAGGGATTTACAGTGCAGCCAGAAGGACAGACAAATAAGAAAGCAATTGCAATAAATTACAGTAAGTGTCATATAAGGTTACAACTGAGTCTCAAAAAGTTTATGTAAAACGCATATTATTTTCAAAACTATGCATGGAGCCCAATTTTTTTGCTCCAAAATAAACTCATACTAACTAGTTATAACACGTCAGAACAGAATCCAGTTTGAGTCACTAAAAAGGGCAAGACATCATTTTCAATTGAGCCCTATCAGAGTAACAGGAATTCTACTAAAATTGCAGCAAGAACAAACATCAAATTCATGATGCAGCTTGGGTGGAGGAATGATGAAATCACTGCTTCTTTATGAAAAGTTTATGGGGGCAATGTCTCAAAGAAACCAGCAGTTTACAAATGAATAATGTATTTTAAGAAGAAATAATGTTGAAAACAAAGCCTGCAGTGGAGACCATCCCCATCAATTTGTGAAAAAAAATTAATCTTGTTTGTGCACTAATTGAAAAGGACTGATAATTAATGACCCAAACAATAGCCAACACCATAGACATCTCAATTAGTTCAGCTTACACAATTCTGATTAAAAAATTAAAGTTGAACAAATTTTCCACTTAGTGGGTGCCAACACTATTGCACCCAGGTCAGCTGCAGACAACAGCAGGGCTTTCAGTGGAAATTGTAAACAAGTGTGATCAAGATCTTGAAGCATTTTCCTCAAAGACTTATAACAGGAGATGGAACATGGCTTCACCAGCACAATCCTAAAGACAAAGCACAACCAAAGCAACGGCTACTGAGATGTGGAAGTGGTCCAGTCAAAACAAAAGTGACTGATCAAGAGCAAAAGTCATGGCAACAGTGTTTTGGGGATGCTTGAGGAATTTTGCTTGTTGACTTTCTGAAGGACCAAAGAATTATAACATCTGCTTATTATAAGAGTGTTTTGAGAAAGTTAGCCAAAGTTTTGGCAAAAAAAAGCCTGGGAAAACTTCACCAGAGAGTCTTCCACCATGACAACGTTCCTGCTCATTTTTCTCATCAAATAAGGGGAATTCTGTGAGAGCTTTCATGTGAAACCATTAGGCATTCACCTTACATTCATGATCTGGCTCCTTCTGACTTCTTTTTGTTCCCTAATTTTAAAAATCATTAAAAGGCACCCATTTTTCTTCAGTTAATAATGTAAAAGAGACTGCATTGACATGGTTAAATTCCCAGGACCCTTGGTTCTTTAGGGATGGACTAAATAGCTGATATCATCACTTACAAAGTTGTATTGACCTTGATGAAGCTGATGTTGAGAAATCAAATTTATATTTTTTATTTTTCTCTTTTAATTCCATTTTCCCTGAACTTTCTGAAGCCCTCTCACATAAGGCACTTAACACAAGGCTAGAAAAGTCAAGGAAGACTTCTCAGAAAAGGTTTTTACTTTCAGTTAATGCCCGAGGGATGAGTAGGAGGAGCTAGACATAAAAGTGTAGTGGGTGAGGGATTAAAACTGTTCTAGGCAAAAGCAAGACCTTCATGTGCAGGTCCTGAAGTGAGAGAGGTGCACAGAGATTCTGAAAGAAGTTTACCATGGCTGTAGAAAAAGATGTAAGACAAACTGTGCTGCAATCCAAGGTTAAAGCAGTAGGATGTGGCCAGGTTATACACAGTCTTGGAAGCCAAGTTAAGGAAGTTTGCCATTATCTGAGGTCATTAGGAGTCTTTGAAGAGTTCTAAGCGGGAAAATATATGTTGAAAAAGTCCTATTGACTGCAGTGTGGGATAACTACTGAAGGACTGCAGGACTAGAGGCAGGGAAACTGTTTGGAGAAGATGTTGCAATAATTTAGATAAGAGATGATCCTAGCCTGGACTAGAGTGTTGGCTCAAGATATAAAAGAAACAGACAATATTGAGCTATTTAGGTGACTGAGTTGACAGGAGTGGATGGAAATAGGAGGTGAAGAAGAAGGAGACCCAAGGATGATCGCACAACTCTTCCTACCTACCTAGGTAAAGAGTGCTAAGAGACTGAGGAACAGGCTTAGTGGATGGAAGAAAAATCAGGAATAAAACTTTAGATATGAGGAGCCGGAGGTGATTTTAATGTATCCAAGGCAAGACACTTAGTAAGCAGTTGAATAATCCCTCTGGGCGCCAGGAGAGAGACCAGGGTTAGACACAGACGTGGAAGCCATTAGCATATAGATGGTAATGAAAACCACAGATAGGTAGCTACTGCTCAGGGAGAGGGTACTGAGATGAGAATAAAGCCTAAGCAAGAACCCAGGAGACTAAGATTTTGTGTTCCACCAATTCAAGACATACATTTTCCTGCTTAGAGCTCTTCAAGGACTGCTAATGACTTTAGATAATGGCCAACTTCCTTAACTTGGCTTCCAAGACTGGCCATAACCTGGCCACATCCTTCTGCTTTAACCTCAGATTTCAACACCGTTTGTCTTACATCTTTTTCTACAACCATGGTAAACTTCTTTCAGAATCTCTATGCGCCTCTTTTTCACTTCAGGACCCAAAGGAAGAAGAGCCTAGAAAGTAACAGTTGAAACAAATAGGAAATGTACATGGCGGCCATTCCACAACCTCAGAGTGCAGGGCAGCAGTCACCCTGAAGACCCTGGGGCCAGGCTGCCTATGGGGAGGTCCTAGCTCCACTAGTAAGCGAGATGAGCTTCAGCAACTACTTAGCTTCCTGGGCCCCAGTTTCCCTCATTTTAAAATGGTGATAATAACATCTGTAGAACATGCTTCATAGAGCAGTTCTGAGGTTCAGACGACTTACTATGCATATAGTGCTCAGAACAGGGGGTGGCATGTACCAAGAGCCCATCAGGTGCTTCCTGTTAAGTGTATCTTATGGTAAACATCTTATAGAGTTCATTTAGTTTGCCAGGAGTCATGTGTTCCAAGTAATAAAAAGTGCATAAAAGTGAAGTGCTTATTACCTACCACCTTGTATAAGCTACTTATATTCATAACTATCCCCAAATAAGACTTGTATTTGAATAGAACTTTAATTTAGCAAAGAGCTTTCATTGCTCCTTTAATTTACCCCACAACCCTGTGAGCAAAGAGAGTTGTTTTCTCATCCAAGAGATCAAGAAAATTACTCAAGGTCATGCAGAATTTAAGACGCAGACTCAGGATTTAAAGTGTAGTTACCTGGTTAAAGGTTCACTAGTCAACATAGGTCAGTCTCTCTTCTTTCTCTGCTTGGAAATACATTTGTGGGTCCTTGTCCCCATAGCACTCCAAAAATGTTTCCATTCATTTTGGAGATGGCTTTAAGGTGCAGAACTCCTGCTATGCTAGCAGTATAGACCTGGTACTGTTAGAGAGGCTGTGGGTCAAACGACGTCAGGACACAAATGTTATTACTATGGTAATGCTCTTTAACTTAGCTTCCCCCTCTGTCATATGGTAAGCTCCAATGGTCAATCCACATTTGAAAGACACTAAACAGCTGATCAAACTGTAACTTACAGAGTATTCCAATGGCCTCATAGAAAATAAATGAAGGCCATCCAAATCGATCAAGTAGTTGTGTTTTGTATTCTTTTACAGTATAAGTTAGGAAAAGAAAATCCAGCAACTGAATGATCCTTATGCCAGGTTGAGACTCAAAAAAAAAAAAAACATCAGATGATATTATGTATTCAAAACTCTGAAGAGATGGTTGGTTTCTTAAAATTTGTGTTTGTGGACACAACATTGAGTCAGAAAGGGTTATTCTGCAGCTGACATTGTGTTCCAACAACCACCCAGACTGAGAGGTGAGTCACCACCCGTCAGGCACTTCATCAAAGTTCTTCCACTTCGTTGTCACCGGGCAACAAGGGGCTCTGAACAGCACGTAATTAAAGCCAGAGCAGCGGAGAGGGAAAGGCGGCTGATCATCAAGTGTCAAGAAAGAGCCAGGTTGGAAGGGTGATGGATTGAAAACATGCATTTAGCTTTGTTCTCTCACCAAACCCCACAAAAATGACAGTAAAAGGATTTTATTACAGACATAAACTCACAAGGACAAAGAAAATGTGAAAAGAGACAACAGTAATGAAATTTTGGAAGGTGGAAAGCAGATGGGCAAGTGGTGACTGACTCAACAAACCTGAAAATATGAATCCTAAGGCGGGAGCCAGAAAGCCAAGAAGCAACCAGATTTCCATTGCATAATCCCCAAATGGCTCAGGAATTAGCAGGACCAGGCATTTCTAAAAGTAGGAAATGTGAAGAGACAACAGCAATGAAATTTTGTTGGGGCAAAAAGCAAGAATTCATTGGAAGTCTTCTTAAGAGACCATCAGACCCTCAGATAGCCTTCCTATACGGCAGTATAATAGATTGCAGCACTATCTTACCACCTTGTCAGCCCTCCCTCTGCTGTGTGATTTTGTAGTCACTCCCACTAAAAGCAGAATGGATATCTGTGCCTCACTGAGTTAGGCTTGGCTAAGAGACTTCCCTTGGCCCATGGAATGTGGGGAGAAGTATAGTGAATAAGGTCTGAGCTTGGGCTATAAAAGACATTGTGCCCCTCCACTTGTTCCTATTGAAGGTTTGACATTGCAGTAGAAGAGAATTCCAGAGTAGTCTGTCAGTCCAAGAAGAATGAGCCACATGGAACAGACCTGATTGAGGCCCACAGCCTGAATCCAAGCCAAACCAAGCTCAGATGACCTGCAGTCCCATGAGCTAGAAACAAGCTCTTGTAGCTATAGTAGGCCACCAATATTTTGGGTTATTTGTTCCACAGCAGAGTTGACTCAGATGGTAATAGGTACCTAGAAGTACTAAACGCTACAGTGTGTAGTTATTTTTTTTTTTTTAGAAAGAAAGAAAAAGAAAAGAAAGAAAGAGTGAAAGAAAAAAAAAAGAATGTAAGAGAGAAAGAAAGAAGAAGAGAAAGAGGGAGAGAGAACGGGATTCTTGTTCTATTGCCCAGGCTAGAATGCAGTCTAAAAATGGGTATTAAAAACCTCTTTTATG
>CAUYLG010037452.1:0-27760 GCA_963573385.1 Cacajao melanocephalus
GTGTGCGGCGCCCGCGCTGCGTGTGCGGCGCCCGCGCTGCGTGTGCGGCGCCCGCGCTGCGTGTGCGGCGCCCGCGCTGCGTGTGCGGCGCCCGCGCTGCGTGTGCGGCGCCCGCGCTGCGTGTGCGGGGCCCGCGCTGCGTGTGCGGCGCCCGCGCTGCGTGTGCGGCGCCCGCGCTGCGTGTGCGGCGCCCGCGCTGTGCCGAGGGCCGGAATCGCTGCCTGACGCCGCGGACGAGGCTTCGGCGTCTCCTCAGGTTCCCACGGGAGGATGTGACGGGCTCGTCTGAACCGTTTCACGGGCGGGCGAGGAGGAGAAACGCTGCTGAGGGATACGCAGGAACCGTGCCCGGTTGTTGCGTCAAACTGGCTGTTTGATGACAGGACCTCATTCACGGGCATGAGTGTGGAGGGGATTCAGATCAATAAAATTAGACCTAGAAAAGGGGACTTTACCCCAGTACGACAGAAACACAGACGATCTTCGGAGACTATTATGAACAACCTACGCTAGCAAACTGAAACACCTAGAGAAAGAAGATGAATTCTGGTACACATGCTACCTACCAAGATAAAATGACGAAGACAGCACATCTGGACAGTACAATCACAAATGAAAAAAAAGAATTACTTATAAAAAGTGTCCCAACAAATAAAAGCCCAGGATCTGATGGCTTCACTGATGGATTTTATGAAATATTTAAAACATTAACACTACTTCAAAAACAATCCAGAAAACGTAAGACAGTACTTCCAAACCCAGTTTCAAGGATGCTGATACCAACACCAGACAAGGATGATACAACAACAGTAAGGAAAACTACAGACCAGTATCCCTTATGAACGTATGGGCAAAAATTCTCAACCTAATGCTATCAAATCATGTTCAACAACACATTTAAAAGATCACTCATTATGATCAAGGATTCACGCAGGGATACGAGTGGTTCAACATACACAAATCAGTAAGTGTTATACATCACATTAATAGAAAGAAAGACAAAAACCATATGATCATTTCAATAGATGCAGAAAAGTCTTGGGCAAAATTCAACATTTCTTCATGATTTAAAAAACCCTCAAAAAGTTATGTATCGATAGAATGTAATTCAACACAATAAAGGACATATAATATGAGAGGCTCACAGCTAACGTCATACTAAATGGGAAAAACCTGAAGGCATTTTTCTCTTTTACTATTTGAAAAAGAAATCAGGAAAACAATTTTATTTATAATTGCCACAAAAAATAAGATACCTAGATATAAACTTAACCAATAATCAATTCAAAATAGATTAAAGACTTAAATGTAAAACCTGAAACGGTAGAACTACAAGAAGAAAACACAGGGGAAATGCCTGACAACACTGGGATAGGCAAGGAGCTTTTAGATAATACCTCAAAAACACAGGCAACAAAAGCAAAAACAGACAGATGAAATTTCAACAAATCAATAAGATTTGCACAGCAAAAGTAATAATTAACAGAATGTAGAGACAACCTACAGAATGGAAAAAAAATATTTGAAAACTATGCATCCGACAAGTTGTTGATATTCAGAATATATAAGAAACAACTTAGCACCAAAATAAACCAAAAAAAAATTTAAAAATAGGCAAAGATCTTAATAGACATTTTTCAAAACAAGACATACAAATGTCCAACAGATATATGAAAAATGCAAATATTCAACATTATGAATCAGCACAAAAATGCAAATCAAAACCCTAATGAGACACCACTTCACTAATTAGAATGGCTATTATCAAAAAGAAGAAACAAGTGTTGATGAGGATGTGGAGAAAAGGGAACCCTTATACACCGCTGTTTGAAATATTAATTAGTACAGCTATTATGAAAAACAGTATGGAATTTTCTCAGAAAAATTAAAAATAGAACTACCATTGGGTTTAGCAATCTCACTGCTGGCTGTATGTTTAAGGAAATTAAATCAGTACATCAAGACATATCTGCACTTTCATGTTTACTGCAGCATAATTCACATAGCCAAGACTTGGAATTAACCTGAATGCCTCAAAAGAGATGAATGAATGAAGAAAATGTAATTTGTCTATGCAATGTAATACTATTCTGCTGTAAAAAAGAATAATAGCCTTTCATTTGAGATAAAATGGATGAACTTGTAGACATTGTGTTAAGTAAAATAAGCAAGGCACAAAATGATGAATACCACAGATCTCACTAATATATAGAATTTAAGAAAAATTATTTTATAGAAGAAGAGAGTATAACAGTAATTATTAGTAACTGAAGAGGGAACAGGAAAGCGAAGGATGGGGAGAATTTGGTTAAGGGAAACAACGTTAGAATTAGATAGGAAGAATACGTTTTGATGTTCTATTGCAAAGTAGGATTACTGTGGTTAACAGGAAGATAAAATATATTACATAACAGCTAAAGAGAGGTTTTTGTAGGTTCTCACCACAAAGAAATGAATAAATGAATTAAAGTGTGGATCTACTAACTACCATGATGTAATTATTGTATATATGTATGGAAACAAGTTGTAACTCTGCTATGGTTTGAATATTTTCCCCTCCAAAAGTCAGGCTGAAATTTAATTCCTAATTTAATGCGGCAGTATTGAGAAGTGGTACCTTTAAGAGGTTATTACATCATTAAGGTTCTGCCCTTCTATATGGATATTTTGAAGATTTGAATATTTTCCCCTCCAAAATCAGGCTGAAATTTAATCCCTAATTTAATGTGGCAGTATTGAGAAGTGGGACCTTTAACAGGTTATTACATCATTAAGGTTCTGCCCTTCTATGTGGATAATCCATTGATCTATTAATCATTAATCCATGAATGAGTTAATAGATTAACTGGTTATTCTTGGGGAGAAAACTGGTGGCTTTATAAGAAAAGGAAAAGAGACTTGAGCTAGTACACAGCCCTTTCACCATGTGATGCTCTTTGCTTCCTGGATACTCTCCAGATTGTCCCCATCAGCAAGAAGGCCCTCACGAGATGCAATCCTTTGACTTTGAACTTCTCAGGCTCTATACTTATAAGAAATAAATTCGGTTTCTAAAAACTAAATTACTGTTTAGATATTCAGTTATAAGCAACAGAAATTAAAGACAATCCCCAAAATATGTACAATTATAATCTGTAAACTAATATATATATTTTTAAAAAGCTAAGTGCAACTCAGCATAGATATAAAAGATTTTCCTTTATTTTCAACTTATATTTTAGATTCACGGGGTCCATGTGTAAGTTTGTTACCTGGGTAAATTGTGTGATGTTGAGATTTGGAGTATGAGTCCCATCACCATCACCCAGGTACTGAGCATAGTACCCCAAAGTTAGTTTTTTGACCGTTACTCCCTTCCTCCCTTACTCCTTAGTAATCCCCAGTATTTTCTGCTACCATCTTTATGTCCATGAGTATCCAATGCTTAGCTCTCACTTATAAATGAGAACATGAAGTATTTTGTTTTTCTGTTCCTGCATTAATTCATTTAGGATAATAGCCTTCAGCTGCATCCATGCTGCTGCAAAGGATATAAATTTTTTTTAATAGCTGTGAAACATTCCGTAGTGTATATATATCACATTCTTTTTGTTCAGTCTGTTATTGATGAGCACCTAGGTTGATTCCATGTCTTTGATACTGTGAATAGTGCTATGATGAACATGAAAGTACATGTGTCTTTTCCGTAGAATGACTTGTTTTCTTTGAATATATATCCAGTAATGGGATTGCTGGGTCAAATGGTAGTTACAAGTTCTTTAAGAAATCTCCAAACTGCTTTCCATAGTGCTTGAACTAACTTATATTCCCACCAACAGTGTATAAGCACCCCCTTTTCTCTATAGCTTCACCAGCACCTGTTATTTTTTGACTTCAGCCATTCTGATGGGTGTTTGATGGTATGTCATTGTGGATTTTATTTACATTTTTCTAATGATTAGTAATGTGGAACATTATTTCTTAGGTTTGTTGGCCACTTGTATATGTCTTCTTTTGAGAAGTATCTGTTCATGTCTTTTGGCCATTTTTAATGGGGTTATTGTTTTTGATTGTTTTGTTGTTAACTTCCTTGTAGATTCTGGATATTAGACCTTCACATTATTAGACATGCATAGTTTGTGAATGTGTTCTCCCATTCTGTAGGTTGTCTGTTTACTCTGTTTTTTCTTTTTCTGTGCAAGAGTATGCAGAAATATGTCCCACTTGTCAATTTTTTTTGCTAATATTGTTGCAATTGTTTTTTAGGACTGAGTCATATACTATTTCCCAAGGCTGATGTCCAGAATGGAGCTTTCTGGGTTTTCTCCTAGTATTTTTATAGTTTGAGGTCTTACATTTAAATCTTTAATTCATCTTCAGTTAATTTTTGTATTTGGTGACAGGTAGGGGTCCAGTTTCATTCTTCTGTGTATCATTAGCCAACTATCCCAGCAACATATTGAATATGAAGTCTTTTCCTCATTGCTATTTTTGTTGACTGTAGACAATCAGATGGCTGTGGGTGTATGGCTTTATTTATGGGTTCTCTACTCAGTTTCTTCGGTCTATGTATCTGTTTTTGTCCGAGTACCACGTTGTTTTGGTTAGTGCAGCCTTCGGTATAGTTTGAAGTCAAATGATGTTATGCCTCCAGCTTTGTTCTTTTGGCCTAAAATTGCTTTGGCTATTTGTACTCTGTTTTAATTCCATATGAATTTTCGAAAAATTTTTTCTAGTCCTGTGAAAAAGTATGTTGGTAGTTTGATAGAAATAGCATCAAATCTGTAAATTGCTTTGGGCAGTATAGCCATTTTAATGATATTGATTCTTCCAATCCATGAGCAGGAAATGCTTTTTATTTTTTATTTTTGTCATCCATAATTTCTTTTGGAAGTGTTTTGTGTTTCTCTTTGTAGAGCTCTTTCATCTCCTTGTTTAGATGTGTTCCTAGGTTTTTAAATTTTTTTTCCTATTGCAAATGTGATAACAGTCTTTATTTGTCTCTTAGCTTGAACGTACCGGTATATAGAAATGCTACTGATTTCTGTACATTGATCTTGTATTCTGAAACTTTATTGAAATCATTTACCAGTTCCAGGAGCCTTTTGGTAAAGTCTTTAGGATTTTCTATGTGCGGAATCATACTGTCCATGAAGAGAGAAAGTTTGACTTCCACTTTTCCTATTTGGATTCCCTTTATTTCTTTATTTTGCCTGATTGTTCTGGCTAACACTTCCAGTACTATGTTAAACAAGAGTGGTGAGGGTAAGCATCCTTACCTTGTACCAGTTCTCAAGGGGAATGCTTCCAGTTTTTGCCCATTTAGTATGATGTTGGCTGTGGGTTTGCCATAGATGGCTCTTACTATTTTGAAGTATATTACTTCAATGCCTAGTTTCTTGAGGGTTTTTATGCTGATGGGATATTGGATTTTGTCCAAAGCTATTTTCAAGTCAATTGAGATGATTATATGGCTTTTGTTTTTAATTCTATTTATATGCCAAATCACATTTATTAATTTGTGTATGTTTAATTTCTAAAATAAGAATAAAGGCCTAGTGAGGGATCAAGTCATGAATGGCTCTTTACACCAAACTAAGAGTCTAGCAATTTTCTGAAAGCCAAGTGAGCCAATTAGGAAGTTATTCAAGGAAGGGACAGGATAAAGCTTGCATACAGGAACATGTCATTGGTTAGAGGCAGAATCAACAGAAATGGATATTTTTTCCTTTGGAAAATGAGAGACAAGAATATTTTGATGTTAATGAGTTGAAATTAGTACCAAAGGGAGAATTGAAAAATAAATTAAAAATTTAGAATAATATTCCGGTAGTTGGTATGAAGGGTGAAGAGCACAAATGGCATCAGGATTAAGTTTGAGCCAAATGGGCAATCTGAAGGCAGTCCGAAACACTGATAGGTATGTAGATTCTTGTTTCTCTGCAAAGAGCCAGCCATCATCTGTGTTGATTGTATGGGGTTCAAGAGAAAGAGCTTAGGCTGCCAGGGATAGACTTTTGTGTACTGAAGCTAACTTATAGGAGCCATTGTTCTTTAAAAGTTTCAGAAGTTGTTCAATTCAATTATTTTCAGATTTAGTATCTCACGATTGTATAAACTCACGTTAGCAACTTAGAAATTCACATTAGCAACAAAAAACAAATATTCCTTCTTGGCTTGGAAAAGGTTAAATCACATGATAAAGTCTAAAATCTAGGATATACAATGTGGCTATAAGACTGTGGAAGTGGTCTTCATCACACTCTTACATCAAAAATCCTAAAAATGTTAATGGATAATATTGTGGTTTAGCAATTTGAGTCACTTTTTTCTTCTTCCAACTTTTCTATTTTTTTCTGAAGTATAAACAACAAGCATGTATTTCCCTAAATATAAATAATATATATGCACATATAGGAAATAGAAAGCTTATGTTTCTTTAAATACATACCTTTGTAATTCTGAATAAAAAGTCAAGAAAGTAGATATAATTTTTATTGGAATACAAAAGGTTTTGGAGGGAGTTTTGGGTTTTCTTACCTTGATCAGAGTAAACTTGAGAAAACGACTTTTCTTTCTTCTTCATAATTGTAAATCTAGTATAAGACTTTTAGTAGATAACAAAAGAAAAAAAATTAGAAGATATTAAGAAATGGTTAAGAATGATATTACAATTTCAAAATGGTCAGTTGAAATGATGATAAAAATAATAACAAAAACAAATTCAATTATAGCTGACATTAATTGAGCCTTACCATGTTCCAGGTAATATTTCAGGTACCTTACAATAAGTATTTTATTGATTGATATACAATGATAATGAAAGAGGAAATTAAGATAATAAGGATCGTGTTTTAGGAGCCCAATTAGAAGCCTCACAAAAATTCACCATTCTTTCGAACCCATTATTTCTAAAACTCGCTGCCTTCTCTCTCAAACATGCTTTCTTCTATATTCACTCTCTTTCGACAGTAACTTCATTTTTTTCTGTCTTTTCTTACCCACAACTTAGAGTTATTTTTGACCTCTCTCTTTTGTTCTCCTTTTAGCATCTAATTCTTTTAATCAGTCTACAGGTCTATTAGTTTTACCTTTGCAAGATTCACCCTTGCAAATTACAATTAAAATTTAAAGAGCAATGCAGATGCTGTTCTCAAAGACTGTCTTAAATCTGAAAGAGGAAGGAGAAAAAGGAACACTGTAGTTTCTGCTAGAGGACAGCCATTGCACTGAGTGTTTTACATACTTGCCTCTTCTTAATGATTCTACATAAGGGAGATTATAGATTTTATTTAACTTAAAAAAAAAAAAATCTGTCCTCATATAGATTATGATTTAAGCTGTCTAAGGTCACATAGCTCCTAAGTCATAGATGCAAGAGTCACTCCAGGGTATATGTAATTCCTACTGAATAATGTAGACTCACCAATATTCTAGACTGTCAAATTATTAACTATATGATATACAATTCGTTGCATTGATTTGTCTTAAAGTACTAATTCAATAACGTCACAATCCATTTTAAAAATAAAATTATGTTTTATAGTTATAAATGTTTACAAAAATGATTGATCTGTGTTAGATTAAGATTACCAGATAAAATATAAGACACTGGTTAAATCTGAATTTCATCTAAGTAAGGCATAATTCTTTGGAATAGTATGTCCCGTGTAGTATTTGGGATATAATTGTACTACAACTTACTGATTAGTTGTTTATCTGAAACTCCTTTAAAGTATGTCTCAAATATTGCATGCTTATACCAAAAAATTACTTGTTTATCTGAAATATGAATTTAATTGGGTGTCCTATGCTTTTATTTGCTAAATTGGGCAACTCTGTGCTAGACACAAATATCCAATCTTGTAGATGTGGCTTCAAGTAGGGGACAGAATATAATGATCATCATTGTGTGGTTATCATCATCATCATATGCTAGATCCATGAAGTGCTGGTGTATTTTATTTAATCCTCACCCAACCGTATGAGGTAGTTACCATTAATAGCTCTTTGACTAATGAGGAAAGTGAGACCAAATTATAATCATTAAAAAAATTAAAACCATTGATTAAAAAATTATTCCATGTCTAATTTGATGAACATTACATTGTATTTGGATATTCATGGGCCAGAGATATGGTTCCCATACCTGAGAAAAATTCATCAAAAGTCCACATTTGAAATATCATTCACATATTGCCAAAAGTATTGGTAGTTTATGAAACAGAATTTGATTCAGAGAGAAAATTAGTAAAGAAACGCTAGACTTCAATTGCACTTTTGACTAAATGGACGTAACACACACACAAAACTTACCACCCAACAGCAGCCGAATACACACTTTTATCAAATACACATGAAACATTCTCCAGAATTGGCCACATGATAGGCCACAAAACATGTCTTTAAAAACTGAAAAGATTAAAATAATATCTAGTATAATTTCGGATCATAATGATATGAAACTGGAAATCAATAATATAAGCTTAAAAAATTCACCAATATTAGAAGATTAAACAACATGTCTACTGAACAACCAATGCATCAAGAAGATATGAAAAGGAAAATTTAAATATATCTGGAGACAAATGACAATGGAGACAATATTTCTAAACCTATGAGATGTAGCAAAAGCAGCTCTAAGAGGGAAGTCCATAGCAATAAATGCTGATACCCAAAAACGAGAGAAATTTCTAATAAACAACTTAATCACACATCTCAAGGACCTAGGAAAAAACAAACTGAACCTAAATTTATCAGAGAAGAAAATTATAAATCCCAAACAGAATTAAATCAAATAGGTGCCAGAAAAAACTGAGTTGTTTAAAGAAAATTGACAAAATTGAACAAGTATATGCCAACAAATTGGATAATCTAAAAAAGAAAAATGAGTAAATTCCTAGAAAAATGTAACCTACTAAGACTGAGTCAAGAAAGAAATAGAAAGCCTAAACAGAACAATAATAAATGAAGACAATGAAGGAAAAACCAAAATCCTCCTGACAAACAGATCCCAAGGACCACATGGCATCCAGGTGAACTCTAGCAGACATTCCAATCATAATTAATAGAAATATTTTTTTAACTCTTCCCAAAAAATAGAGATGGAGGAAATACTTTCACACGTTTTATGAGGCCAACATTATCTTGATACCTAATCAAGACAAAGGCATCAAAAGGGAAAAAGCAACACCCCCCCCAAATAATTATAGGCCAATCTCTCTGAAAAATATGTATGTAAAAATACTCAATAAAATATTAGCAAACCAAGTTCAACAACACATGAAAAATATTTTATATTATTACCAAGTGGGATTTATCCCTGACATAGAGGCTGGTTTAACATATGCAAATGAATGTGATATAGCATACTAAGAGAATGAAAGATGGAAAAAAATCATCTCAGTCAACACTGAAAAAGCATTCCACAAAGTTCAACATTTTTATCATGATAAAAACTCTTAAGTTTAGGTATAGAAGAAAAGTTCCTCAACATAATAAAGCCTATTTATGAAAAATCTACAGCTAACATTATAATCAATTGGAAAAAAACTGAAAGCTTTTCCACTAAGATGTGGAATATACACAATATACAAATGGCAACGAAGCTTTCATGGCTGCAGAAGGTTGTTATAAAATAATGAGCAATATTAGATAACTTCATAAATATTAATAACAGTTTTAATTATAGAATTAGGCAGTGAAACTGAATATTTTATAATTTTAATTGTTTTGGCTCATCTGTGTCAGTAATATAAAATACTTTATTGAGTTATGTAGCATTAATGATATTCAAATGGGTAGTGCATAAATGTGAACACTAAGAATTGCTTTGAATTCATTTAATTTCTTCAAAACAAAAAGTCATGAATAATTAAATGAAAAGATGATATTTATTTTTAATTATGCAAAGACAGAAAGCATAGTAAAGATTTTCTATATATGCCCAGATTTTAAAAATAAATTACTATTTCTTGAGATTTTTAAGGCAAAATTAGTTTTACACATAAACTTATAAAAACATCAGATTAGGGGGCAAAAAAAAGCCAAACTCTGATTTGTCATTTCTTATCTATTTTGATAAAACTTTTGAATTAATAGTGAGTTATTTCAATTCAAAAGTAATCCTGCATTTCGCTGGATTTAGTCAGTAGTGTATAACTCTTATTTTTTGCTGTCTCAGCTGAAAAATTGGAATGTTAATAGTAACAGACAGTAGGAGCATGGGCTAGTGACTTATAAACCACTGCAAATATCAAACAATAAAATGTTGTAAAAATGAGATTGTCAGCTGGGCGCGGTGGCTCACACCTGTAATCCCAGCAGTTTGGGAGGCCTAGGTGGGCAGATCACCTGAAGTCAGAAGTTCAGGACCAGCCTGACCAACATGGTGAAACCCTGTCTCTAAAAAAAAAAAAAAAGTAAAAAAAATGAGATTGTCAGGTTTTATTTTTTGAGAAGTATGCATTGTCCTACTCCCATCCTCAGCAGTTGACAAAACAATTGCATTAGCAGACAAATGCTATTTTAATTATGAAAGTAAGTCTTCTATTGAATCAGGATTTATCAGAAATGTTTCAACACACAATGAGCTCATGCAGCGTTTACTGGGGAAAAGTTTCTGGCTACCGCACCCAATCTGAATGTATTATTGTAGAAGAAGAAATGCAGTTCTTATATTTTTCTCTAAGTGAGAGATTGCCTGTTTTCCCACAAAAGCAACGTTCTTTTAATTTTATTCTTTGCATCCATATGCTATAGTATTAGAACTATTTTCATGTTATTTGGTCAAATGCATAAAGTGAGGAACATTTATTTTTCACCACTTATTCTGAATATATATCTTATGAAATATTTCGGTTTCTTATAAGTTGGGAAACAGCATAACAGGGCTTGCTGCAAAATGATAAGTGAGTTGCCACCAGCCTGCGTGTGCAAAATGATAAGTGAGTTACCACCAGCCTGCATGTGCAAAATGATAAGTGAGTTACCACCAGCCTGCATGTGCAAAATGATGTTTGTGGTCCCCCACAGGAGTTGCTTAGTGGAGCAGATGAAAATATGGTCAAATGCAGGAAGCTGCTGGATCCTGGAGATGAAAATGCAGTCTACTGTGTGACCTGTAGGCCTACATTAGAATGCCTGCTAGTTTGTTTTTTAGTCTGGGCTTCAGAATGTTTGTGGTGGGAATTCAGGGGAAGGAGTGAGCAAAAAAGTGGCTTTTGTGCTGTATGTCCAATCACTGCAATAATTTACAAGAAATTTGATCCATTCCCACCCTTTAAAACACACAGTTTGCAGTTTATTTGCATAGCAAAAAATGTTTGTTAAATGAATGGATGGAATGTGTGACTCTTGATAGGGGTTACCCGATGATGCATAATCTAACAATGCAATGACTATTTGAGCAGATCAGCACCTCCCACTCACTTCCTGAGCTATTGGTCATCCCTATAATGGTGTCTCTGATTGTACTGCCTTTTTTTCTCAGGCTAAACTTGAATCTAGAAATGAAAAAAGTTGACATAGCACAGATATAAAATTTAAAACAAAAGCAAAAAATTTGTGAGTAATAAACTCTTTAAGACCCTCCAACACAGGCAAACAGATCAACTTGGTGCAGGAAGTTAGCTATCTTCTAAATTCATGTATTTTTCTTCTAGATAATAGGCAACTAGAGAGACGTCCATTTAACACGTTATGCTCCAACCCTGCTAATGAAGCCTCCCTTCCTGCTTCCTTTTAAAAATATTACTACATGAGGTATCCTTCACGTGCTCCGAATTTAGCACTGTTAACTCAGTGGGAAAGTTTGTAGCCAAAATGAAAAAGGACAAGAAAAATTATGTGTACATTAGATCCTGAAGGGATCCAAGTTTAATCCCAGGCACCTAATAAAACCTATAATAGAAAAACTGAGCTATACCATAAATTTCTTACAGAATTCATCATCCAAGTAAGATTTTTTTTTCTGCTTTTGCTTCATTCCTGTGCTGAATGTTTTGGTTCAGAGAGAGATTGTGTCTACTGTAATAGATTTATAGCACAGTAATATAAATTGATGCTCTAATGATTCCTATCTTTCATTTTGGATTTATGTGTTAGCTCCAACTTTTTAAAGTAATTTTTTCTCCTGTGGGACATATGATCATTGCTAAACTATCTGAGAGATCTGGAGACACCAGCGATCTCCCGTAATGAACAGCAAGGGGCCCCAGATGCCAGATGAAACAGTTCTTCTTTCTGTGAAGAAGTTATAGCTACAGGCCACAGCCACATCTTTGGGTTTCCATCATAGACCGCTTATGCTGAGATAAAATAGAGGATATAATGAATCTGTTTCTAATAACCAAAGGGGTAAAGAGTCTGTTTTTAATAAGCATAGTTTTAGAATAAAGCAAGAGCCGAAGAAAATGCCAACTGAAATTCTAATTATGACAAAACCTCCTTTTAAGAGAAGGTATATTGGATCATTTACAAGCAAGTTTTGTACACATTAAAGTTTTAAAACTGTCCAAATTCTACCAGAGAGATTTGAACTCCTCAAACACTCATGACTGACTTGCAACCTGGCAGCTCTGAACTTGAAGGTGTGCTAGCTTTCAGGTGCAAGTTGAAAATTAAAAGTACAGTTTGAGAAATAGGAGGTGTGCTTATAGTAAACAGGTGGCTTCTGTTCAAAAGAGAATTGCTGTGGACTGTTTCATGACCACGCTGATGCTGTGACACATTAAGTGGAGCTTGTCACTTTCCCATCTGGTCTCCACAACTGCTGGAGGCGGGGCCCATTTAGAGAGTGGTGAGCACCAAGCAGCTGCTCCTCCATGTCTCGTTAATAACCCAATCATGGCTTCATTCTGCTTTATGACATCCGATTTATGGGGATTGGGTCACTGTTCTCCTAGGCGATTGTCCACAGAGCGTGGCTTTTAAGGAACTTGCTACTCAATGTGATCTTTCAAAGATTAAAACTCAGTGTTAATAAAAAAAAGTTGCGCAGTGCATATCCAGTGTATATTTGTTGATTATACCTTATCTAAACAACTATGCTTGATAAAAAGCCCTTTCCTGTGAAGCGTAATGCCTATTTGTCTCAGAGCAACTCTGTGGACTTGCTTTAATCTCCCCTGGATACATTAATCCATGAGTTTTTCTCTCTCAAAGAAGCAGTTTTGGAAGAATGCTCTGTTTTCTGCACACATCACTCAACTCATTTACTTACTGCTGTATTACTTTCGTGATTCATAGATAAAATAAGAACATTAAAAGCAAAGTAGTATTTACTAGGTTTTTTTTTCTGTTTTTCCCCATGAAATGTTTGATATTTCATCAGATGAGATAGCAATAGAAAAGTAAAAGAATATGTTCTCTGCCATATATATCAAAGGATTCTATTTAACTTTTAGTAGTTTGTAAATCCCAACAGTGTTTTGCTCTGAATCAAACGTCTTGTAATAATAAGCTTGGCAGTTGAGATTATTTTTTTCTCTGCTCTGGGTCTGGATTATGTTCAAATCATTGTTTAGATTAAATGACACTCAGTACATGTGATTTGTCTGTGAATACCTGACTGTTAGGACATGTTGACTTTTCTTGGCAGAACATTCTCTTCTGTCATGATGTCACTGGCTGATAAAACACATAAAACCACCAAGTGTAATCACGTCTGTGAGTTTCCAATATGTTTGGTAGCAAAAGGATTCCAGTTCCTGTACATTTTCAAAACTCATGGTACATAGAAGGCAGAGAGAGGTACATCTATCAACAGGATGACATTGAGGGACTCTCGAGGCAGGCTGGTCTCCAACTTGCTCAGAAATTAAATAGCTGAAGTTATTCTGAGTAGCCTCGCCAGGTCACCCAGGAGTCCTTTTCCATCATTCCCTTTATGTATAACTGTCAAGATGCAACTCGTATCTAGGAAAGACACACATTTTGTTGGAGTATACAAATGTCTTTGATTCTTTCCAGAAGCTATGAGTCTACACAATTTATTATCAAGCTAATTAAACTAGTATGTTCAGTTTAATAAAGCAAAATGAGATGTTGAACGTCATTATAGCTTGCTGAATTCTGAACAGAAAGAAGTAAGCAACGTGTCTGAGACGCTAGATTTGAACATTGAAAGGTCTTTGAGTGCTGAGGTGAACACACGGAGGAAGAACTGCGTCAGTCTGCGATTGCAGCATTTATTCCCTAACGAGCAAGAAACTGAAGTGTGTCCGTAACAGGCCGCTTCTATGGATAATGAGCTTTGCTTCATTATTCTTCAACACAAAATTGTTTAACTAGTGGCATTATAACCCACCTACCAGAATTAGTTTCTTCCTATGTTTGATAGACTCAGTCTAAGTAGCATGTAAATCTCTAAAAGGTTTTCAAGACTATGAGTCATTACATTAGCACAACTACTACATTTATATTTCACAATAGTTGTTTTTGAGAAATTACTAAAATTATCATGTTTACTTCTTTTCATTTTAAAGTGCATTTATTATACTGGCTTTTTTTCTTTGATAATTTTTCTCCACATTTTTTATGTTTTGAAATGAGTACTGAAGAAGTTGAAGGGAAGATTGTATTTTAATTTCTTTTCAAGTTTAAGTTTGTAACGGTGAAATGATAGAGAAAAGATTGAAATTAAATAACAGTTTACACGGAAGATGTCAAATAACACAATTTGGCTATCTGGCCGTGGATTTTGATTTTTTAAACAAAAGGATAGACTGATGACTAGAGACATTTTATTGTGAAATTCACTTTGTAGAAATGTATACCTACTATACAGAAAGAGGAACAATTGGTAGGACAGTGCCTAGTGACTTTCAGGAGGTCATTGCCTGTGATAATCTAGTCTCAGAGTATGTGAAAAGCTGTTAAATTTTAACAAAAGGAAATGAACATGGTACATCAGGTAACAGCAATACATACTGAGATGAAAGTCATGATGAGGATGTGTCAGCGGAACTCCGTGATCATGTTTCAAAAGAATCTGCCATCCCAGGAGCACAGGGTGGCAGATTCAAATACACGCAGGACCCCGATGAGCAGGTTCTGAATGGGAGACCCTGGTGGGAGAAAGCCACGGGGCACTGTGGTGAGATGGCCTAGTTTGGTGGGGAAGAAGCTTCTTGCTTGTCTCACATAATTCATAGCACAGAGACAATATGCCTGGCATTGACCTCAGGTTTTCAGACATCTGCAAATCGTACGCTGCTAAAGCTGAGTGCCCGAGAAAGTTCCGCCCTACCTTTGTGACAACTTCATGCCTTTATTTGTGAAAACAAGAAGGGGTACTTCCTGTTAAAGTACAAACGTTCAATATGCGTAGTCTTTGGCATCTGCATAAGTGAGAAAGGATATGTTTAGACACATCACTTAGACCGGAAGCTCGTCCTTAGAAATTAAGAGTCCCATAGTCGGTCAGCTACAGGGAAATGAGAGGCTTTTCAAAAGCGTAATATTAACAGTTCAGTCGAAGATAATGCCAGTGGCGAAGAAAGAGATAAAATCATGTAAAAATGTCAAAAGTGGCTGCACTGAGCATTTCCCATTAAATCAGATTTAACTTCTTATATATAGGTAAGTGTAAACCCAAAAATGTAAAGACATAAAACAATGGTCAGAACGTATAAGGGCGTCTGGAAACCAAAAGCTATAAAAAGAGCTGAAGATCCACTGTGAGATACGTTAAGAATAACACTGGGGCTTACTCGGGTCTGTTCCCACAGAAACTGCTGGTCTACCGTAACTTGCAGTGTTGTTTATGGGAGAAAGACATCGTGCCCTAATATTATAAAAACAAACAAGTCTATTACAGGATGTGTTAGGGGTGACAAGTGCTATGGAAGAAACTAGACCAACATCGGGGTAGAGGTGGGCAGGTGCAGAGATTGTGTCTGGAAACCGAGAACTCTGAAAAGAACTGAAGATGTTTAAATACGTTGAGAATAATAACAGGACTTATTCAGATACGTTCCAACAAAAATCTCTGGTCTAATGTAACTTACAGTCTTGTTTATGGGAGAAAGACAGTATGCAATAATAAAAACAAACAAGTCTGTCATAGAAGATGTTAGAAGTGACAAGCGCTATGGAAAAACTAGACCAAGATCAGCGGTCGGGGGGCAGGCGCAGGGAGGCAGGGCGGGCTCGTGAGTAGGTGACGTCTAAGCAAGGACCTGAAGTGGGTGAGGAAATGAGCCACGCACACAGCGGGAGGAAGAGCATGCTCTTGCGTCTGAGGAGAGGTGGAGAAGCCCATGTGCTGGGTGAAGAGGGACAGTGGGGAGGGCGCCTGCCGGGGAGGGGACGTGGTGGGGAGGTGACGCTGTGCAAAGGAGAAGAACTGTGCTCGCTCCTTCTCTCACTCAGTGAAGTGTGGAGCCCTGATCACAGGAGTGATGCAAATTTGCTTACGTTTCAAAGGGATAATTCTGGATGCTGTATTGAACATAGATTTTAGGGCACTTAGGATGAATTTTTAAAAATGGTTAAAAGGCCTGGGGAGGCCCAGTGAGGGTGGTGGCTTCTCAGGCCAGGTGATGCAGCAGTGGAGACATCTGCCGTGTAGAACAGTCGCTGTGTTTTGAGGGTAGAGCTAAATGGACTACGCAGGGCGGAGAGAGCGCGGACCTGGCTTGGCAAGTCATGTTCCCGGCCCCAGGGTCTCCTGAGAAGCCACCCCCTCCACACACAGCGTCTCATCCCGACACCTCACAGCACTGCAAACAGCTTTTTTTTACTTAATAAAGCTTGGCCTTGTCTTTTTGTTGTGTTCATCGCTGCAGGGGTTGCTCCTTCGTGAAATCCATTCCCTACACTCTCCCTGGCCTGCCTTGCTTCAGATCCTGTCTCCTCAGGAATCTGTGTCTCTGACTCCGGGGCTTTAGATCAGATTCCTACAAAG
The DNA here is from genome assembly GCA_963573385.1 of Cacajao melanocephalus. Classification (NCBI taxonomy): domain Eukaryota; kingdom Metazoa; phylum Chordata; class Mammalia; order Primates; family Pitheciidae; genus Cacajao; species Cacajao melanocephalus. Next base: position 16,889 of record CAUYLG010037452.1, read on the forward strand.
ACCCTGTCTCTGCTGGCTGGCTGCCGAGAGTGAGCAATGACCTGGAATCATCCAAGATAGAAAACACCAAGATTTCTACAGAGAGGTTTTAAGTTGCTGGAGTTAGAGAAGAGATTCCGATGTCACTAGGGTGTTAAATAAGGAACCACAAGAAGGGAGCATGTGACAAATGTCTCAGTCAGTTTAGAGCATGGACGACGGCAGCTGTAAACTCTAAAAACTGAAGTCTCATACATTACCTTGTTCAATATTAAACATTTATAAATTAGAAAATCTACTTGTATTTACTTTTTTTTCGGTTAAACAACTTTATTTCACAGTATAAATAGCAATATTAAAATGACTTTTAAAATTGTACTTTAAACTCTGGGATAGGTGCAAACACCCGAAGGGTTGTTGATGGGTACACACGTGCCATGGCGGTTTGCAGCCTCTGCGCCCCCTTATCCCATAGGCAAGACATCAGGCATTTCTCCCAGTGTTTTCCATCCCATCCAATGGAAAGGGGCCATAACTCAATCTTTTCCATTTCTTAGAAGAAAAATCCCTATATTTTATTGTTTCTGAAGTCACACAACTGTGTTACTTTCTGAGTTGTTTACCTAGCTTTGAATACCATTCTTGGTGTAGGAGACTCTCATACTAACTTGCCAGTTTTGTCAGCAATAATAAACTTCAGCTGTCAAGCACTATTTTCTTTGAAATTATCTCATTAGACTACCACAGTGTTTTATAATAAGTTCCTTCATACTAAACATCCATTACTTTATGTGTATCCATCAAAATAAGGCTCACACAAATTCATCATGAACAGAAATAGAGCCATTTTTGAAACAGCAGGAATACGGGCTCTGAATTTACTGTACATGCTGACAATCATAAACGAAAGAGCAGTACGGACCCATTGCTCCCTTAACACATATATACGCCTATTGATTTGTCGCTTTCTGCCGGACACTAGGACTGTTAAAATACATTTCAAATAAAATGTATTGAATCGAATCCTAATGTTTGTCTATTGATGTTAACAATGCCAGTGTTTAGAATCTTGACTTTCATGTCTTCTCTTCTCAAAGCCAATTTTCATAGTCATATTCAATAGCTATTCTCATCCTTTACCTATTTGTTCTTAGTTAGGGCTCCAAAAGAGAAACATAGAAGAGACATGAAGGTAAATGTATTAATTCAGTATGTATTTATCAGAGGCCTTCCATGTTAGGGATACAGCAGAAAAGAAGCAAATCTTCAACTTGGATAGAGTTTAAATTTTACTTGGAGAGGAGGCAGACATCAAAAACAAATGATTATATATGACATAAAGTGGAAATCAGTGTCAGGAAGAAGAATAAATCAGGAAATAAATTAGAGATAAATGGGTGGGGCGGTGCTATCTTATGTAGGGCAGTCAAAGTATGCTCTCTAAGTCTAAGTACTGTGAAAACCCGTTCCTTTGCAAGTTCGTGGCCCTGGTGAGCTCTGCTGACTTCCGTTCGGCCCCAGGAAGTCCTTGCCCTGAACCCAGAAGTCAGCCCACAGAGGCTTCCCTTCCTTTGGGCCTGACTCTGGAATTTGTTTGGCTTCTCAATGACGTATGAGACTAGGGGTAGAGCCCATGGTCCTTCTACCATAGCAACAGATGAGAAAGACGTTCCAAAATAGTGCGGACTCAGAAGAAAAACCAAGGAGTCACCATTTAAAAGGAGAGTTCCATAGAAATAGTCCAGAGAACTTGCTAAATAAGCAAAGAATTTCCAATGCCTTTCACACTCCAGCAGCACTGCCCAGCGTGCTTGGCTTTAACTAATGTCCTGTGTGCTCCTCAGGGTAAGAAGAGATAATCTCAGGGTGGGGTAAGCCTTGTTCCATTACAGCAGACAGTCTCACCTGCGTGCCTAAGATTCATTTAAGGAGCTTATTATAAGGCAGATCTCCAGGTGTTACCACCAGATAGCCTGCTTTATCAATTCTGGAATAGATCAAAAAAGTATATTTAAAAAGAAAAAAGAAACCCTCAGGTGATTCTGCTGCAGAAGGTTTATCCAACACAAACTGAGCCACCTCTGGCCCAGTGATTAGACTCCTTCAATTTATCTAGGTCTGTAAGATTGAAATGGAAATTCCCCGTCTGGTTGATTATAAGAATCACCTTGAGGATTGTTTTAAAAGCTAGACTTTCCGTTGAATATTTAAGCTACATGAATCTGAATATTTAAAGATTAAGTTTTAGAAAAGTGTACTTTTTGAAATGCTCTCCAATTTTATTCCTCAGAGGAAAGCTTCACTATTGTAGGGTATTTAAGATAGGGCCAGGGGAATAAAATACCTGCCTTTGTACCTGATAACCCTAAACTAATTGATGAACCGTAGCCGCATAACAAAAATAATTTAGGTAGTGCATCCTCTGCAAAACAGAAATATCTCAATTTGATGTCCTCAGGAATGTTTAAATGTATTTTGCTGTTATATAAGATAATTTCATGTAGAAAATATGTAAGAAACAGAGGACTGGAGAGAATTCTTGGAAGTAAAAATTTAATTGCCAATGAAAGTGTTGCAATTTTCAGGTGAAATTTTTCTAGTGCATAAAGATGAAAGGAAAAAATGAAAAAAGGAAAAACAATAAGAGAAAGAGACTATATTTAGATGATTCAACATTTAATTCATAGCAATTTTGGAAAATAAAATGACAGAGAAAATGGGGAAAGAACATAGTAAAAAAATTAAAAAAGAGAAAATTTTCCAGAGTTCAAAAGAAAACTGAGACTTCAAAATGGTAAGGAGAAAGAATGATTGAAAAAGATCAAACCCATTCAGCAATTTTACATAGAAGATTCTAAATAATTTCAGAAAAATGAGAAAAAGCAAAGTGAAACAAAAACAAAAATAACAAGATAGGCCATTTATAAAGACATGAGAACTCAATTGGCATCAGGCTTCTCAGCTAAACTAGATGCTACTGCCAGCAGAACAAGTCTGCAGATTTAGTGAAAACAATTCATAAGATATGCTTGTCATAAATCCACGGTTGGCGATGAGTTCCAGGCAAATGATAATGATACCAAAGAAGACAAAGATGATCGATAAAAGGAAAGGTTGACCAAAGCTAAGATTTCAGCGATAAGCACTTTCACTAAGAGACCTGAGCTGCAGGCCTAGAAATCTTTTTTTCTATGAGACATATTTAAAATCCTTCTACTAGATTTGTCATATGCAAGAAACAACCCTTTCCTTCCAACTGCTAGAAGAAAATTTTTAGACATATTAAATTTAGCAGGAATTATTTGAGCAAAGAATGATTCATGAATCAGGCAGCACTTGGAAGCAGGAGAGATTCAGATTTCTTCCCAGCAGCATGAGCAATGACCTCTCATGGGATGAATATAGAAACAAAGTACAGAAATCACCTGATTGGCTGTAACTAGGCATTTGCTTATTGGGGTATCATGTGAGGTGTGGGCTATCTGTGACTGGCTGATATGTGGCTGCTTATTATTGACTGAAACTTGACTGTGTGTTACACTCACAAGTTGAATTTTGTTTTGTTTACACACTAATTTAGGTTGAAATTTCCTATGAAGGAATTAAAATACGGAGACAGCCTCAGGTTAATGGCTTCCTTCTTATGTAATTTAACACAGCTAACCCCAAAAGGCAATTTGTGAACTTCTTTTAGTTCTATTTCCTCTTCTTCTTCTATATTTTGATAATTTTAAGTCTATAATAATAAAGGTTTTAAAAATTACTATTTAAAAACATGATAAATTCATATTTAAAATTTTTCATTTATATTATTTTAAAGTGTACAATTCAGTGATACCAAGTGCATTTGCAATGTCATGCGACCATCACCACTATCTACTTTCAAAACTTCTTTAAAATCTCAAACAGAAACACTGTGATTCTTAAACAAGAGTTTCATGATTTCTCCATTTCTCCCTCCCCCTTTACTTTCTGTCTCTATGAATTCATGTATTTCATATATTTCATGTAAGTGGGATCATAGAGTATTTTTCCTTTGTCTGACTTACTTTCACTTAGCATAAGGTTTTCAAGTTTTATCCTGATTGTAGCATGTGCAGTACTTCATTCTGAACCATTTTTCCTATTGCTTTTCTCTTGATATTTAGTGTTACTTTGTTTGTTGTAGAATGTTTAATAATATTATTTATATATTGATTATCCTATTATGTATGGTTTGCAACGTTGACTGACTTGTGGAGTGGCTTGATCCTGTGTGCCCGAGGTTCTCAGTAAGGAGTACCGAACGGAAGTACTGCAGGGAATTACCTCCCTGGGAACTCCATGTAGTGGATGACTGAAATAGCAAAAAAAGTCTGGTTAATGGACAGAGAGACATGGACAAAATGAATGTCCGGGCCTGGCCGAGTGGCCCTTCAGGGTCAGTGTCTTGCAAGGTGGGGTCTTTGATGTGGGTGGAGCCTTTGGAGGTGGATGCTGAGTGCTTATGGCAAGTGATGGAGAGATGATGTCTGCTAAGGTGGCCACTTTCAGCTGCTGAAATCCTGCTCTTTTGTGGGCAGAGTCCTATGGTGAGGACTGATAATGGGAGAGTGTGCCTAGTTATGTCCTTGTCTGTTTGGATGCAATCTGTGCTGCTTAGGCAAAACATCTGCTCCTTGCTGAGAAAGTGCCTTATGAAATGGAAGATGGAATCTTTTTCTAAGAAGGAGTTACTGACATCAGGGGTGCTCCATACATAAGGCAAGTCGGTGGGGAACTTCACTTGCCTCTTCCCTGCCACCGGCCATCTGACCTTGCACAGTACTGCTGCCACAGCTGATTCAGCCACAGCCACCAGAAGTCTGGGACTTGGCTGGCTAAATAATCATTTGTACTCTTTTGTGTTTGTTTAATGGTGTTGTGCTTAAAATTATATATTTTTTGTTTATGGTTTTTGGGAAAAATTTTGGAGAGATTAAAAAACTTCACTATCATAATGATCATAATGCTACTACAGCTGACCCTGAGAATACAATTTTGAATTGCCCAAGTCAACTTAGATACTCCAATTTTCCTCCACCTCTGCCATCTCTGACAGCAAGACCAACCCCTCCTCTTCCTCCTCCTCCTAAGGGCCTGCCCAACGTGAAGACGAAGAGGATGAAAACCTTTATCATGATCCACTTCCACTTAATGAATAGTACGTATGTTTTCTTTTCCTAACTTTTGTCTCAATAACATTTTTTCCTCTCTTACATTACTGTAGGAATATAGTGGGTAATGCATATAACATACACAATATGTGTTAGTAGACTGTTAATGTCATCTGTAAGCCTTCAGTTGGTAAGCACATGGAGCATTAGTAGTTATGTCAATAGGGTATTAGCAGTTAAGCTTTTGGGGGTCAATGGTTGTATGTAAACTTTTAACTGTGCTAACCCTGTGTTTTTTCAAGGGTCAGTTGTACTTAAACTTTCCGTGAGGCATAGAAAGTAGTTATTTTAGTCAAATGTCTTGCAGCTGCTATTTGAATGCTTGCTCTGTGTTCAGAGCTACAAATTATCTTTTCAAATGAAAATAGCATTTTCTACTTTTTGGTGCTCTTTGAATCACAGGTCATTCAGGCACCTGGATATATTTAGTTATCTTCAAGGATTCAATCTATGCTGTCTCTTCTAACTGGTCATTTTGAAATCTTGTTGTCATTTGTGTTTAAACTCTCTAAGCCAGATCTCTACTTTATGTTTTTAAGCTTGGGATTTTCCACTAAAATTTTTTATCAAGACACAAGAAAACAGTTTAGATAGTAGACAATAACTTTTAGTAGATTTTTATAATCCTTGGTATTTTTAAAAATTTTTTGGCATTACTCCAAGTTGTACTTTCTTGGAGGTATATAAATGTATTGTTATTTAGTAAAAGTTACAGAGATAAATTAGTGAAGTCCTCTGAGTTCCTTAGGATGCTCAATGTTGTACTGCTAAGGTAAAACATACATCACATTTTACTGAAATAAGACAGAATCCAATATGGGAATTGAATTCTGCGTGGCTAAAAGGCTTCAGTAGAATTCTGCTAGGTGAAAATTTTCTTCTAAATCAGCATCTGTTTAAAATGCATTTAAATTTTTAAAAATTTGCCCTTTTTTTGTTTCATTAGGACATTTGAGCTATATTTTACCTAAAATATGTAGATATTAAATTGGCATTGTTTGCTTTTGACCTTTGAATCTGTGAGTGCTAACTCTTGTAATATTGTTAGTCAATTAACTAACACAGTCTAAGGTCGTACTATTTCTATGGTCACGTCTTACATGCGGTCTCTTAGAGAGTCGTATTGCTACCTCTTCATATGTTGTGTAATATGCTGCCTTTGAGGTCAGCTTAACGCTCTCTTTCCTTTCAGCATTTGTTTGCATTGTTTCCCAAGTCTCTTAAGAAAAGCTGCTTTGATTTGATCGTGTCTAGTCTTCAGAGGAAACTAAACTATCTTTTCAATTACATGAACATTATGAATGTATTTGGCTTATTAAATGTAATTGTCTTAATAGTTCCTTCTTCTCCTTTCTATTTTATCTTTTAGTTTCCTATTTGTCTCCTTTAGCATAGAAAATCTAGAGCCACAGTGTCCAGTAAGGGAGCCAGCACGACCTGTGGCCTCGGAGTACTTGAAACGTGAGGAGCCCCAGTTAAGACGTGCCATTGCTGTAAAACACATGCTGGATTTCAGAGGCAGTGCAAGAAAGAATATTGAAACCCCTACTGAAGATTGTTGTATGCATTATCAGTTGAAAGGTCATTGTGAGGACATGTTGGGTTAAATAAAACATATTATTTCATTAATTTCACATATTACTTTTTATTTTTTAATGGAGCTACTAAAATTCAAATGACGCTTGAGATCTCATTATATATCTTTGGACAGTGTTGATCTTGATGGATGAGATACAGCTGCTAAGACCTGAACCTAACAAAATATGCCCTCATCGTTCCAGTGCCCTCAGCGTCATGGTTCGTTGTGAGATCATAAAGAATTATACACCAAGTAAGTTATTCCAAGATCCCTCTTTTCCACATGTACATTGAAAACTTGTGGCATGATTTGACAGGTTAGTAGATGGTGAGATTTAGAATCCCAGCCAAATACGATGTCATCATGTCATCATTAATGCACAAAACGTTTGTGACCATTGTTATGAGTTTTCTACTTAACGCACAGAAGTTGAAATAAATAGAACTAATAATTTCTGAGAAAGCAAATCCAGTGCAGTTTTAAACTTTTATTCAGTGTCAACAGCTCTGACACTATCAAAGACTCTGTTATTAATACAATGTCTCTTCTGCAGTCATGCAAGTCTCAGTGGTCTCTCACAATTTCAATCACAAGCCTTTCCAATCTAATAATCGTGGCACATAAAAATAATAGTTTTCCATAATTACAGATGTATGCCTTATGAATAAAAGTAAGCAACTAACTACTTGGCCCTGGTCTTCTACAAGACTCCGAATTAGATTACTTGCTAGGAATTACAAGGACATGGTATCTTTCCCTGTATTTATAGAAATACCAGTCATAGAAACCAAATGAAGGTCGTCTTCCTCTTCATCCTTTCTTAGAAGTAGAGAGTGAATCGAGGAAGAGGGGGTCTCCTTTTGTTACATTGTCATCTAGAATCTTGCCATACATTCTGTTTCTAGGGCTTTTTGCTAACATTCCCAGCTTCACAATTCTCCTACAACTCTACTGAGAAGATATATGGTAAATTCATGTGCTGCTTTGACATCTTTGAGCCTCACAGGGCCCCCAAAGCCTAACAGTTTCCCTGCCTATGCCCACGATAGCCCCCAGCACCCCGCAGGAAAGGCCCCAGACCTGGCTGTCTCGTTATGGCTCGGCCAGCTGCACTCTACCCAGTCCTCACCTAACGGGCTCCGGCTCCCTGTGAGTCGGAGGCGTCTTTGAAACAAATGTCCTCTTGGGGAAACATGAGCACCTCATCCTGCTATTACCGTGGTTCCTGCCTCCCTAGTCCCTGCCAGCTTACTCTCTCCCTGCGTGAAAACTCCACATGGCCCCGCGTGGCGTGTGGCCCCTCCCGGGGCTGTGTGCGTATGCGGCTGACCACTGCAGTCCACCTCTGTGCAACATGGGTATCCAGTGTTTGGACATCTTCAGAACTCACAGTGGGACTCTCTCCCTCACCAGGAGGTGAAGAAGGGACAAACAAAACAACTGCTGGCACTAGCAGAGGGGCCTGGCCACGGTGGGGGAGACTTAACAGCTCTGACGACTGCTCCTGGCTCACTGACTGGTCCCCGGAATGAGAGGCCTCCTGAGATGGAACCACCAATCGCTGGCTGGTTCCCATGGCACTTTCCGTCTCTCTCGGGTGCTGCCATCTCTTTTGTTTCTGGAGCACTCCTCTTGCCCCCTCAAGGTGAGAACTATCGTTAACCGGCTATCTCCTGACATGAGGTTATGTCAGGGGGATCCTATGTCTGCCAGGTTGTCTCTGAGACCCTTGCCAGCAAGTCTGACATGGGGGGTTTAATAAGCCCATCGAAGGGATGATGTGATGGGAAGCTGCTCCTCCAGTAGAGGATGAGGGCCGTGACCACACAGTGTCTGAACTGGCAGGCACTTGCGAGTGGTCAGGCGGGAGCCCTGGCGGACACTGACTTCAGGGTATTACACTCAGCCTGGTGACCGGAGATTCATCTACCGATTTCTTGGGTCATCTTTCTGGTAAGAACTTAGGGAAAGGGGTGTCCCAGGCCGTCAACCTGGGAAGTGTTAAGAAGGACACCCCGGCTGCCTGGCGAGAGTCAGTGCCGTGCAGGCCTTGCGCTTCCCTTGCTGCTGTGTGTGCTCCTCAACCCCAGCGGCATCCAACTCTGCATGCATGGTGGCCGGTGGCCCCGGCACAGATGAGGAGAAATAGGGAGCATCTGGAACTCTGCTGGCCTGCCTGTGCGGAAGCCCCAGCCCATGTGCCTGGGCTTTCCTTGTGCTGCTGCTCACCGGCTGCCTAAGGACTCAGCTGCTGATCATGGGGCTCGAATGCCCCCACCTGGGCCACAGGAAAAATGACCATGGGATAGGGACTCCAACCCAGAAAAGCTGGCTGGCATTCCCCAGAGGATGTGGAAGATCACTGGGCCTCCCTTTCCCCAGAACCATTCAGAAGACCCACACTATAAATCATCTCATGGAAATGAAAACCCAAAACCACAACTATATGGTTAGAAATCTTAAAAGGAAAGAAAAGGGTGTGGGAAGGCCTCCTGGAAGAACAAGATGGGGCTATAGCAGGACCGGTCAGTCCACTGAGCCCTGAATGGCGCTGGTTGTGGTGCCTCACTCTGCGACTTACGGTTCCGCTTCAACCGAGTCTAATCCCCAGGTTACAGGGAAAGACATCTGTGTTACCCCTGAGGCACAGAGAAGGGAGAAATCCAAACCTGACTTAAGTCCAGGTTTCTCAGACCACGCAATCTGCTCTGAAGCAGGACCCTGACTCTGAAAATACCCATTTGGGGCTGTTGGATAAAAAATGTATAAATTTGAATGGCTCAGGAGAACAGCATTCTCTAAGTATATCCAGTGACAAAAATAATGGAGGAAAGGGAAGGAAGGAAGGAAGGAAGGAAGGAAGGAAGGAAGGAAGGAAGGAAAAAAAAGGAGAGAGGGAAAGAGGGAGGGAGGGAGGGAAAGGGAGGGAGAGATGAAGTAAGGAGTGAGGGAGAGAGGGAGGGAGTGGAGAGAAAGAGAACAGCAAAACAGAAGAAAGGGAGAAAGAAAGAATGGACCCAGACATGCATGAAACAAAATTCATATCGAAAACACAGGTGTACCATCTGACCTAACTGGAAATTCACTATTGACTAAAATAATTTATACCACCACAAGATAAAAGGGTGCTGATTGGTGTTTGCACCTCTACAGCATATATTCTGAACTAACCTTAACATCTGCTCAAATGTACCAGCTGGCATCCCTTCCCAGATGCAATCAATACCAGGGATTAAACTTTGTTGTGCCTGGGATCCACTAAATTTCAACATAGTACCCTCTATAATCCTGGCAGAGTAACTGCATATAGAATGCAGGACACATAGTCATGCCTTACCTTTGCTACCTGGGCTAAACTTCCCACAGTCACAGAAACCACTGTCCATACTGGACCTGTATTCTCTGACCTAATTAGTAGTAAATCAAAATTAAAACATTTGCACTTACACATTGACCTCATAAAATGTGAGCATATGGAACTCCATCTTCTGTTTATTGTTTTAAAATTTTATTTATTTTAAATTTTCTTCTTTTTAGGGAAGGGGTCTTGCTCCTCGCTCATGCCTAAGTGAAGTAGCATACTCATAGCTCACTGACGCCTCAAACTCCTCAGCTCGAGCAGTCCTTCCATCTCAGCTTCCTAAGTAGCTAAGATTGCAGGCACGAGCCACCACACTTAGCTAATTAAAAACAAATTATAGAGATACAGTCTTGTTATGTTTCCCAGGTGAGTCTCTAATTCCTAGCCTCAAGCAATCCTCCCATCTCAGCCTCCCAAAGTGCTGGAATTACAGGCATGATCCATGGTGCTTGGCTTTCCCTTCCTGTTAAATTAGCAAATATGGCCCAACATAGATTTAAACATAAGACCTAACACCACAAAAACCCTAGAAGAACACCTAGGCAATACCATTCAAGACATAGGCATGGGCAAGGACTTCATGACCAAAACACCAAAAGCATTGGCAACAAAAGCCAAAGTAGACAAATAGGACCTAATCAAACTCCAGAGCTTCTGCACAACAAAAGAAACAGTCATTAGAATGAATCGACAACCGACAGAATGGGAAAAAAATTTTGCAATCTACCCATCTGACAAAGGGCTAATATCCAGAATCT
>CAUYLG010037453.1:0-17813 GCA_963573385.1 Cacajao melanocephalus
TCTCTCAATAATTAGTAGAAGTAGATAGAACATCTGCTAGGATACAGAAGAATGTAATAACACTATCTAAAAAAATGTAATTAGCATTTATAAAACATTTTACCCAACAACATCAGAATAAACATTCAAGTGCCCATGAAATTTTGTGTGTGTGTGTGTGTATTTTTTTTTTTTCTGGCTACATCCTAAGCCAGAAAACAAAGTTCAACAATTTTGAAGACTTGGAATAATACAGAGTAATTTCTAACTCAGTAGAATCAAACCAGAAATCAATAACAGAAAGACAGCTGGGAAATCTCCAAACACTTGGAAATTAAACAACACACTTTTCAATAATCTAGGAGCCAAAGAAGTCTTAAGGGATACAAAAAAAAAAATGAACTATATTAAAAAGAAAATATGCCATATAATAATGTGTGAGACAGAATTAAAAGCAATTAGAAGGAAAATTTATAGCACTATATGCATACATTATAAAAGAAAAAAGTCTCAAAACAATAATCTAAGTTCCCACATCAAGATCTAGAAAAAGAAGAGAAAAATAAGCCCAAAGCAAGCAGAAGACAAAACAATAAAGATAAGAGCAGAAACCAATGAGATATAGCAGAAAAGCCGTACAGAAAATAAAACTAAGAACTGTTTCTTTGAAAAGATCAATAAAATTAAACTTGTAGCAAGACTGACAAAGAACAAAGACAGAAGATACGAATTACCAATATCAGGAATAAAACCGTATATCACTAAAAACTAGGCAGATACCGAAAGGATAATAAAGGAGTACTACATGAACAAAACTTTACAACTTAGATGAAATTTACCAGTTTCTCAAAAAATACAAATTATCACAACTTATCCAATATGAAACAGAACATCTGAATAGTCCTTCCAAGTATTAAGAAAATTAGGGGTCGGGGCCAAAATGGCCAATTAGAAACAGCCGTGATCAGAGGCTCCCATGGAAAAGAACCATAATAGCCATGCGTGGAGGTTCACACCTGTAATACCAACACTTTGGGAGGCTGAGGCGGGCAGATCACCTGAGGTCAGGAGTTCAAGACCAGCCTTGCCAACATGGTGAAACCTTGTCTCTACTAAGAATACAAAAATTAGCCATGCATGGGGGCACGTGCCGGTAATTCCAGCTACGTGGGAGGCTGAGGCAGGAGAATTGCTTGAGCCCAGGAGGCAGAGGCTGCAGTGAGCCGAAATCACTGGAGTGCCCATTGCAGAGCTGCAGTGAGCAGAGATCACTGGAGTGCCCATTGAACTCCAGCATGGGCAACAAGAATGAAATTCTGCCAGGAAGGAAGTGAGGAAGGAAGGAAGGGAGGAAGGAAGGGGGGAAGGAAGGGAGGAAGGGAGGAAGGGAGGAAGGGAGGAAGGGAGGAAGGGAGGGAAGGAGGAAGGGAGGGAGGGAGGGAGGGACGGAAGTAAGGAAACGTAATAAGCATTTGAATCCTTCACTGGCAACCAAGGTATCTAGGTTCTCTCATCAGAACTGACTAGGAGGCTAGCAGAATCCATGGAGAGCAAGGAAGAGCAGTGTGGTGCAGTGGCCCACTTGAAAGCCACACACGGTGGAGGAACCCCAACCCTCCAACCAAGGGAGGCAGTGAGTGAGTGTGCTATGGAGCCAGGGAAACTGTGCTTTTTCCTAGGAGCTGTGCAAACCATGGATGGGAAGATCCCACCCATGAACCCATGCTACAGAGGCCTAGCGTCCCAACTCCAGAGCCATTCACATTCTTAGCCTCTCAGCTGGCATCTGCTCAAGCCTACCTAACTCCCAAGGGGAGGAGCAACCAGCACCACAGCTGCAGCTACCTGCTGTCTAAGCCATTTGAGTTCCTTGGGGGAAGAGCAGTAGCCATCACTGGGACTCACAACTGCCTAACATGCTAAGCTCCCTGGTTTGGGGAAGGGCAGCATCCATCTCTATAGCTCCAGGTCACGCTTTTCCCCTGCTGGGACCAGGAAAGCTGGATGGCTTGGTCCCAAGATGTGTGCCCCATAGCCCAACATACCAGCTGTGGCAGACTGTGGCCAGAGTGCTTCTTCAGGCCTGACCCTGACTCATCCTTCCCCATTGGGCAGGGCTTCCCTGCAGGAACTCCAGTAACTCCAGATAAAGGCTCAGGGACAGAACCCAGATCTCCCTGGGCCTGAGCCTCTAGAGGGAGGGGTAATTTACGGATTCAATGCTGTTCCCATCAAACTACCATTGACATTCTTCACAGAATTAGAATAACACTACTTTAAATTTCATATAGAATCAAAGAAGACTCCATATAGCCAAGACAATCCTAATCAAAATTTAAAAAAAAAGAAAGCTGGAGGCATCACACTACTTGACTTCAAACTATACTACAAGGCTACAATAACTAAATCAGCATGGCACTGGTACCAAAACAGATATATAGACCAATGGAACAGAACAGAGACCACAGAAATAACACCACACATCTACAACCCTCTGACCTTCGACAAACCTGACAAAAACAAGCAGTGGGGAAAGGATCTCCTATTCAGTAAATTGTGCTGGGAAAACTGGCTAGCCATATGCAGAAAAGAGAAACTGAACCCCTTCCTTACACCTCATACAAAAATTAACTCAAGATGAATTAAAGACTTAAATGTAAAACCCCAAACCATAAAAACTCCAAAAGAAAATCTAGGCAATACCATTCAAGACATAGGCATGGGCAAAGATATCATGATGAAAACAGCAAAAGCAATTGCAACAAAAGCCAAAATTGACAAGTGGGATCTAATTAAATAAAGAGCTTCTGCACAGCAAAAGAAACTATCACCAGAGTGAACAGGCAACCTGCAAAATGAGAGAAAATTTTTGCAACCTACCCATATGACAGAGGTCTAATATCTAGAATGTACAAGAAACTTAAACAAACTTACAAGAAAAAAACAACCTCATCAAAAAGTGGCCAAAGGATATGAACAGATACTCCTCAGAAGAAGACATTTATGCAGCCAACAAACATATGAAAAAAAGCTCATCATCACTGATCATTAGAAAAATGCAAATCAAAACCACAATGTGATACCATTTCACACCAATCAAATGGCAATTATTAACAAGTCAAGAAACAACAGATGCTGGCGAGACTGTGGGGAAATAGGAACACTTTTACACTGTGGGTGGGAATGTAAAGTAGTTCAACCATTGTGGAATCAGTATGGCAATTTTTCAAGGATCTGGAACCAGAAATACCAGTGACCCAGCAATCCCATTACTGGGTATGTACCCAAAGGATTATAAATCATTCTACTGTAAAGACACATGCACATGTATGTTTTTTGCAGCACTATTTTCAATAGCAAAGTCATGGAGTCAACCCAAATGCCTATCAGTGATAGACTGGATAAAGAAAATATGGTACACGTAAACTGTGGAATTCTACACAGCCATAAAAAGGAATGAGAGCTTGTCTTGCAGGGACATGGTTGCAGCTGGAAGCCATCGTTCTCAGCAAACTAACAAAGGAACAGAAAAGCAAACACCACATGTTCTGACTCATAAGTGGGAGCTGAACAATGAGGACACAGGGACACAGGGAGAGGAACCTCATACACCAGGGCCTGTTGTGGGGTGGGGGGAAAGAGGAGGGAACTTAGAGGATGGGTTGATAGGTACAGAAAACTACCATGACACATATATACCTACGTAACAAACCTGCACATTCTGTACAAGTATCCCAGAACTTAAAGTAAAATTTTAAAAAATAAAAAGAAAATTAAATTTGTAATTTAAAATCTCCCCCAAACAGAAATCTCCAAGCCGAGATGGTGTCACTAGAGAATTCTACTAAACATTTAAGAATTTATACCAACTCTGTAATCTCTTCCAGAGATTGCCGAGTATTTAACTGTGTGCCAGGAACTGCTCCAATTGTTTTCACATGTCTCAACTCATTTAATCCTTTCAGCAACCCCAGAAAGTAGGCACTGTTATTACTTCCTCACATATGAGGAAAATGAACCCAAAGAGCTTAAATAACACAGCTAGTATACAGCAATGCCAGGATTCCAGTTTAGCTCTTGGCTCCTAAGCCCTTACTCTCACCCACCACATTATACAATCTCTAAACTTTACAGAGTTTGGTTTGTGGCCATTGCTCAAAAAATATTTGAATCAAATCAGATGCTAAGATTTCATTTTAGTCTTAATCTATTACCTAATTTTTCAATTTCACTTTTACAACAGGGCATTCAGATCTGACCAGGATATACTATTTCAACAAGAAGTTAGGATACTATCTTATTTGCCATTCTTCAGAGAAATACGTGCATTTTGTAAATCAAAAAAAAAAAAAAAAGTTACTCCTGCTGGCAACTGCCATACAAGTCCCATCCAGATAACAGTTACAATATATCTGAGAGAATAAACCAGAAAAGAGGTTTGTTATTGGAAATGATAAGAGCCTCACTAAAGCAGAACCAGCTGCACCAATATAATTACAAGAATCAAAAAATCACAACACAGCTTCATTAATTTTTTCCATTGTGTTTGTTACTTTGCCCCTTCAAGACTAATTATACCAATTCCCTTGATTTTAACAAGCACCCTGGATTAAACACTGTAGACTGACTGGTTAGAGATGTTGCAGTATATAGGTATATCTCAACTGGCTCCATTTAGGAAAAACTGGTATGTTACAAACATTGTGTTGACAAATTACATTTTTTCTGACCAGGAAAACAGAAGAGGAAACAGCATTGCTCAAACACACACATTACAGGGAAAATTGTCTATAATTTAATGTTCAATAAATGCTCATATTTTTATATAGCACTTCTTTCTCAACTAAGAGCTTTAATAACTAAGAACTTTATATTAACTCAGTATTCAAAATAACCCATGATGCTGCTGATGGCAAGGCTTACCCAAGCTTCCTGGCTATGCTACAAGAACATAGGCTGATTCTGCAGAACATGGAAATTCTAGGAGTTCCAGTGATTTGGGGTTGGCCTCAATCAGGGCTTCTCCAACTTTTCCAAGAGACCCCAGATCCCTACCAGCAGAACAGGACCCTGGAGCATTTGGCAATGCACTGATTGCAAGTAATTGTATTAGGTTTAACCTTATGCAATTGCCATTCTTTGGTATTTCCATTATGTTCAACCAACTATAACACTTGCTGTGTGTTAGGCAGCATTCCAAGAATTTCCAGTGCCCCAAACACAATTTAAGTCTCATGTTTTAAAAATTAAGAATCTATTCCAATTTTACTTTCCACAAAGTTCTTTAATATAAAAATATCACTTTTCCACAAACTTTGAGAAAAATTAATGTTCCAAAAGAAGAGTTTTGGGCCGGGCGTGGTGGCTCATGCCTGTAATCCCAGCACTTTGGGAGGCCGAGGCAGGTGGATCACCTGAGGTCAGGGGTTCAAAACCAGCTGGGCCAATATAGTGAAACCCCTTCTCTAAAAATACAAAAACTAGCCAGGCGTGGTGGTGCGCGCCTGTAGTCCCAGCTACTCGCAAGGCTGAGACAGGAGAATTGCTTGAACCTGGGAAGCAGAGGTTGCAGTGAACTAAGATCGTGCCAATGCACTCCAGCCTGTGTGACAAGAGTGAAACTCCATCTCAAAAAAGAAGTTTTTGTCAGTCTATCTTGTAACTCCACACACCCCTTACAGAGATGACTGCAGATCTCCAAGAGAACAAATACCCTGTTTTGAGAATTGTGAACAATACCCTCAAAAAAGAGGTTTAGAGGCAGATCAGCAAAAAACTAAATGTCTGACTGACTCCTCGCTTTTCCCCAATTCTTCTCTACAAAACAGTTTCCTTTAATAAGGCTCAAAAAACATTGTTAGCATTTATTTTTCCAA
Organism: Cacajao melanocephalus; assembly: GCA_963573385.1. Classification (NCBI taxonomy): domain Eukaryota; kingdom Metazoa; phylum Chordata; class Mammalia; order Primates; family Pitheciidae; genus Cacajao; species Cacajao melanocephalus. The sequence goes on from CAUYLG010037453.1 coordinate 5,856, forward strand.
GAAGAAATGGTTCTCATAGCACTTGACAGAACAATTAACACCTAAAGAAACAAGTTACAATGCTCGCTTCTGAGTTCAGATATACAGAAAGACTACTTTCCACGCTGGAATAGCTCCAGTTGTAATCTGATGCATACTGTTTAATGCAATCTGAAACTATAATTTAAAATTGTGGTCATCAACGGCCACCAATGAGACTCCAAGTTTTTAAAGGGCTTTATGTCCAATCACCAAGAAACTAGCAGAAAAGCATTGTTAAAATTTTTTCTGCTGTACCTAAAGATATGTTGGGTGTGGGATTAGGGGGCAGGATCAAATTGAACACTGTAGGCCTCCATGCTGTATTCTCCAATTCTCTAAAATGTCATTTGTGAAAGAAAACATCAAACAACAGAGGTTTTCCTCAGCCACCCTTATCTAATCAGTGACAGCTATGCCCTTGATAGGGTTCTCCATTTCTTTCTCCCGCTCCTCACCCCACAACCTGTCTTCATTTACAATAATTACATTTTGGGGTGATTCATTCATTCAACTCTTTCTGTCTGCTTTTTGTAAGCCTCCTGTCCTGGGGTCCAGGGAGTTGGTTTTTTGGGGTTTTGGAGGTTTTTTTCACCAATTGACAAGAATGACCTTGGTTTCCACAAGACTAATGACTACATTCTTAAACAAACACAAATGAAAGAAGGGGCTTCAGTCCAGAAAATAATTTCCCTACAAACCACTGAAGAAATTGGCAGCATAGTAATTTTAAAGTTTGAACAATTGATGAATTTTCAAATGTAGGGAGACACCTCAACTCAAAACGGGAAAATGAAAACATGTAATTGGACAAGTTAGCATTTTCTCCTTTGTCATCGGATCTAAAAGTTTATCCTGGCACCAGTACAAAGAAGTAATGATTCCATCAGCAGCCTAACAGATGGCAGGCACGAAATGGCTCTAACCTTCGCCGAGAATGCTGGAGAATAGCTCCGTGGAGTTTAATTTAACAGGATAGTGGCTGCTATTTTCTTTCTGCTGCCTCTTGCACAGCATGCAGTCCACGGCTACATCTTGAGGGTCCGGCAGTGCATTTACTCAGGTTAACCCTTCAAGACCATCAAGGTCTGGAGTTACTATGGGATCCTTTTTCTGCATGGGATTCTGTTCCAACAAATGCAACTTAAACTTTGATCATAACAAAATGGTCTGTGCATGGAGGAGTATTTTTAGAATCTCTTTTCTTCTATTAGCATTAAAGAGGCACTGGAGCACTTTTTCCTAGGACAGTGAATTGTATTTTTCTGAAGGACTTGAGGTAAAACATGAGAAAGGAGAGATCTTTTGCCTCAAACTTCCTTCTAGAGCAAGCTTCCTAAGGGTTACTACTGATAAGAGAACACCATGACTTCTGACTCTGGTAGGAATCACTGTCCGTGGCTCCAGGATCACCTTGGGAGCTACATGCAATCCTGATGCTGGGGATCTACATCAGGCCAGCAACCCTGACCAATAAACCAGAAAGAATCTGAGGGTGGGATCCAGGCATCAATGTTTTTTTAAGGTTCTCCGGGTTTTACAAATTGGCAGCAAAGGTATAAAACAAATACTGCATTTAAAACTTTGAAGACTGCATTTCAAAATTCTCTAAGTTAAGTCTCTTTGAGTTGACTTCTATTCTGAGTCCCTACCACACTGGCTTTGCCACGCTTAGGACTGTCCCTTTCCACCTTCCTCATTCTTTCCAAGGCTTCTGTTGAGGTTCTGGAGCTTGCAGGTCTAGTCCACACAAGTCAGCATGCTACCCACCTACCCTGAGACATCAGGGAAACACTGTGCTGATACTGCAGCCTGAATTCAAGGATGTCCTCAGACCAGGCTGTAACTATCAGAACAGCTTGAAGGTAAAAGACATTTATACCTGAATGTCCTGTGCCCTGCAATTTATGTATTACAAAGCTCCTACCTGACTCAGATGAGGTGGTCTCATGCAGCCAGCTCCATTCTTCTGTATATAAGGCTGGGCTACAGAGAAGCTGTTATCTTACCAAAGGTATAACATGCCCTTCACTCACTCAGACATTATCATTCACAACTGCGCATTTGCTGGTAAGCTTTGGGGCCACCAATCTATGCATTTGTGCTGATCTCTCCACTGTGCATCCTATGCTAATTTTTCTTCTGCATCCTTTAAATAGGTAATCATTGTTTGATATACCCAAGAGGTAACTGTGTCTGGTCTTACCATCAATTGGTCCCCACTACTGCCATCTGTCAGTACAAGGAATCTTATAAAAATTCATGGAAAATGCATATTACAAAAAACTATGCATGAATTTCAATTTTTTTCACCAAAATAAACTCATACTAAGTTGTTATAATATGTCGAAACAGGATCTAGTGTGAGGCACTAAGGAAACTAAAACATTAGTTTGAAAGGAGCCCCTGCCAGAGTAACATAAATTTTGCTAAGATTAAAGCAAAAACATCAAATTTATGGTAAAGCTTGGGATGAATGATGAAATCATTGATGCCTTACAAAAGTTTATAGGGACAGTGGTGCAAAGAAATCAGCAGTTCACAAATGGGCGGCTCATTTTAAGAAGGGACCAGATGATGCTGAAGATAAACCCTACAGTGGCAGGCCATCCACATCAATTTGTAAGAAAAAAATTAATCTTGTTTGTGCCCCCAATTGAAGAGGACTGGCAATTAGCAGAAGCAATAACCAACACCACAGACATCTCAACTGGTTCAGCTTACACAATTCTGACTGAAAAATTAACGTTGAGCAAACTCTCCACTCAATGAATGCCAAAACCATTGCACCCAGATCAGGTGCAGACAAGAATGGAGCTTTCCATGAAATTTTTAAACAAGTGAGATCAAGATCCTGAAGCATTTCCTCAAAGAATTGCATAAGGATATGAAACACAGCCTTATCAGTACAATCCTGAAGACAAAGCACAATCATACCAATGGCTACCAAGAGGTAGAAGTGGTCCAGTCAAAGCACAAGCAGACTGGGTTCAAAGCAAAGGTCATGGAAAGCGTGTTTTGGGATGCTCAGGGCATTTTGCTTCTTGACTTTCTGGAGGGCCAAACAACAACATCTGCAGTATTTTGAGGGTATTTTGAGAAAGTTAGCCAAAGCTTTAGCAGAAAGACACCCAGGAAAGCTTCATCCGAGGCCTTCTCCACAATAATGCTCCTGCTCATTCCTCTTATCAGACAAAGACAATTTTGTGAGAGTTTTCATGGGAAATCATTAGGTATTCACTTTACCATCCTGACTTGGATCCTTCTGACTTCCTTTTGTTTTCTAATCTTAAAAGAAACCTTTAAAGGCAACAATTTTTTTTCAGGTAATAATGTAAAAAAGACTACACTGACATGGTTAGATTCCCAAGACCGTCAGTTCTTTAGGGATGGACTAAATGGCTGGTATCGTTGCTTTAAAAAAGAGTCTTGAACTTGACAGAACTTATTTTGAGAAATAAAGTTTATATTTTTATCTTTTAATCCCATTTTTCTATGAACTTTTTAAAGCCCCCTCATAAAATGATACAAGCCTTCTAGTGATGCACTGGATGAAATCAAAAGAGAAAATAAATCCTGCCTTTCTCCTGCACACAGCAGATGCCCAATAAATGCTGGCTGAACTTAGGACTCTACCCCTAAAGGAAGGGTCATCACAATACTTGGGCTCTAGCAAAGGAAGGGCACTAATAGGGCATGGACAAGGCATTCTGGTAACAAGGCACGGAAACCCACCCAAACACATTCAAGTAAAAAGGGGACAGATGAAAGGATAAATATGAGTCTCATGGAAACAAAGTTGAGAAAATAGAGCTGAGCCTCACAGGCCAAAAAGAAGGTACTCTCTCTCTCCTTCACCCTTTGGAAACACCTAGCTTCATTCTGTTTGTCCATGTTGGGCTGTATTACTTCTCCCTCTGCAGATCCCAGTCCTTTGCTACATTAGCACATGGCCCACCCAGGTCACTCAATAATGGTGGCCTCTGCTTATTTCAGGGAGAAACTTTAATGTCTCACCTTGAGGGAAGGCAGGGAGCTAACATCATATGGTCGGGATAACACCCTCATCTGGGGCAGCTGAAAAGGACTAGGATTATTATTACAAACGATAACCACAAGCTTGGCTGAAAGATGGGATACCCCCCCCAAAATTAGAATGCACACATAAATATTAGTTGTAATATAACTTTATTTCAGAATGACTGCAGGAAGCAATTTCATAGGTAAACAACTAATTTATAGCTCTCTATCACAATAACACTGAATCAAAAACACTTCATCCCATACAAAAACTTGGCCTGAGAATTTTTTGAGTTTTAATCATCTTAAGTTTCACATTATAGAACTGTATACACAAAAACACTAACACAACTGGAAAAGACAATGATTTATAGATCAAGAGAAATTATTTCTAGAAATATCTCACTTGCCATGAAATCACAAATACGACAACTGCAGTTGATAAGGAAGTAAGTTAGAAGGGAGCTGAGCCACTAAAATAATGTCACCAAGTCAATGCAGCAAAGTATATCCATTTTAATTGCTAGAACAGCCTATCAAAACGTCATTAAAATCCTCTCTACTCTTACTCGACATATAGTATGCAGTTACACAATTTCCCAACCCAAGGGTAAATTAAAGAAAGGTTCCTAGAGGTAGGCACAGTAATGGGAGAAATAAATGACAGATAAAAGTGAGGGAAACAAAAAACTCTAAAAACATGGTAGAACACAAAGAGCAAACACATCTGGCACCTTCAGTGTAGGGACTTTAACAAAAGTAAGTAAGACCTGAAAGAATTAAAAACGTATATGATGACTCTGAAAAGATTTAATTATCCCCTGTAGACTGTGTTTGCAAAAGCAGAGAAATGTATACTAAATTAAGAAATAGTTCGATGTAAATGGCTGAAATAAAGCAAAAAAAAAGATGTGCAACTTAAAAGAATACCTTGAGTTTTCTATACCATGCACCCCACAATGTCTGATAAAGGAACATTAGTACATATATATTACTTATAAAATACACAACGTAGTTCATACAAAAAGAATATAGCACCTTTTTCATCATATATGATTGAAACTATAAAAGCCCCTTCCTGGTAAAAGCACCTCAATCATATAGGGATAGTTCAAGTCGGCTTCTCTCTGCATAAGAACTTTATACTGTGCCCTGAGTGATCCACTGAAATTCCATGAATCAGAATCGCTGGGGGAAGAGCCTGAGAACCTGTTTGAGAATCACACAGTAAATCATCACTCTGAAGTCAGGAGGAGGCTGGCCAGGTCTGTGAATTAACCCTTTCCCACTCTTGTTTCTAGTGTGCCCAATAAGGCTATACTCCTGGTTTTGACATTTCTTAAGGTACACAGTACAGAATAAAAAACATGGACTTCTAAATGTTTTATCACAAAACATATAATTTTAAAAAATTTAACAAGCCCTAATGAATTCCAAAGAAAGGACAGACACAGTGGCTCACGCCTGTAATCCCAATACTTGTGGAGGCAGAGGCAGGAGGATCATTTGTAGCCAGAAGTTCAAGACCAGCCTGGTCAACATACTGAGATCCTATCTCAAAAAAAAAGTAAATGAAAAAAAAAAAAAAAAAGACCAGAAGATTTCTAAACCACATATGTGAGGCTGGAAGCAATACATGCCTGCCTGCAGGGGGAAAAATACTGAATAAGGAAAAGTAATCTCTGAGGATTATTTAGGAATGAGGAGGAAGATACATCTAAAAGTAGACTTGGAGGAGAGGCAGAATGCAGCTTACATCCAGAATACAGAAATGCAAATCCATTAAAAATTGGCCAGGATGTTTAGGCCTATCCTTAACACTCCAGAAGCAGAGGCTAAAAACTACTGGCTGGCAAACATGTTTTTTGTTTTGGCCAGCACAGTATTTTAAACAATTCTGAATTGGTTGCCAATAAAATATTGGAAGTTGTTTGGTTTTTTTTTTAATTCTGTCTTTCCTTAGAAAATTGGAAATAGGAAGTACTAACAAAGACCAGCCACACAACTACACTGTGCAGGAACTGGGCAGAAGCTGCCACCTTCAGTCAGGTATGTGCTCCCAATTGGGTCACTCCAGGGCCCCAGCCTGCCTCCCTCTTCGGACCAGCTGCCTGATCCCTGCAAGCATTTTCATTGGCCACTCCTGCACACAAGGCAGAAATTCAACCTGTCTGTGCCTCACTCTATTTCTAATAAAAATTCCTGCTACAAAGATCCTTTTCAACCTCAGAGATATTAAGAAAAAAACAATTAGATAATGTCTGCAAATACCTAGAAGTCATTGTAGTGTTCTTCGCTGCCACTGGAATTACCTAAGGAGATTTTTTAAATGCTGATACCTGAGATTCTGATTTCTTGGTCTGGGAAGCAACCCAGGCATCAGGATTGCAAAAAGCTCCCCAGGCAATCCTAACAGACAGCCAGAGTTGAGAGCTCCTGCCTTCAGAGGATGTGAGTTGTTGAGTGTGAAGGGTTAAACTTCCTCTAATGTCAACCTCCAAATACAAATTTCATGCCTATCATCTCCACAACAATTTGCATCACCTCTTATTTTTGGAAATAGGCTATTACTCTAAAAGTCTACCAAATGCCATTTACAAATTGGAAAAAAAGGTTAAAGTGTGTTTTGACTTCTACCATTATTTTCCCCTCCAACACAATTGAAGAATGAAACACAATAAAGCTGAAAAGAAATGATTCTAAGGGATGAAATTCAGATAGCAAAAAGAGCTCAGGTAGAATAAGAAGAGGTTCACAGTGGCAGGCTCCTATGAAAAAATACAATTGCTTTGAAATTCATCAATGAATTAAGTGGAAAATGTTTCAAACATTAAAAAAAAAAAATTCTCCAAGACTCTCCAGTAATGGCCCGATTTTTTTTTTTTAAACAGAGTCTCGCTCTGTTACCCAAGCTGGAGTGCAGTGGTGCAATCTCAGCCTCACAGGTTCAAGCAATTCTCCTGCCTCAGCCTTCTGAATAGCTGGGATTACAGGCATGCACCACCACGCCTGGCTAATTCTTTGTGTGTTTTTAGTAGAGACAGGGTTTTACCATATTGGCCAGGCTTGTCTCAAACTCCTGCCCTTGTGATCTGCCCGCATCAGCCTCTCAAAGTGCTGGGATTACAGGTATGAGCCATCATCCCTGGCTCTGATTTTTATCTTAAGAAGATGAATTCCAAATTATTATCTCTCTTCAAGATTTTTTAGATAGTATATATTTATATTTTGGCATCTGATCATGAGAAATGCAAACTACTGCCAGCTAAGTTTCAACAGTAGTACCACCTTACATTACAGTTAAAAAGTATATTTGCAGAATGTTTTACATAATAATGGCTTCCATTTCCTGGACTTCTACAATGCACCAGGCAGAGTGGTAGCCACTTCACATGCATGATCTCATATCAGTAAAACAATCTCACAAAGCTAATTCCATCACTTTGTTTCACAAATTTTCAGGTTCAGAAAGATTTAAAATTACGTTCATGATCACTGAGCAAGTAGGTGCTAGCACTTGGATTCAAACCCAGGTCTGTCAACTTACAAACCTGCACAAAATTACCTTGTTTAATCATCATAACCCATTGCCAGAAAGACCTGTCCCTGATTATCCCCATTTGCCCAGTAAAACACAGAGAGGTTAATGATTTGCTCCACATCACAGAACAAATTAACAGGAGTCAAGGTGAGAACCTGCCTTCTCACTCTACATTTCATCTTTTTTTTTCCAGAGGACCAAATCACAGTTTACATGTTACATTATAAAAGCTATACTAATGGCAGTGAAAAATTACTTATGGATAGAGATAAAAATCTCCTGATTTCTGAGAATCTTAAACATTGCTATAAAGCTTAGCTTCAACATAGGTCTGGTACATTCCAGTTTGTTACAGTCCACTCATGAATCAGATACTAGTTTCAACTCCCTTCTTGGTTCCAGAATCCCCTCACAAATCTTATGAACAATGGTGCTGATAACATAAGGGCACAAGCACCCTCTCCAGGCCTTTATCTTGTCTTTAGCTGCCCTGACAGCATAACCTGACAATCAGCAGAACAGCCTGAGGAAGGGTACACATCATCTTGCACGGGTTTTTTCCTTTATTTGTAAAACTATAAAGAGATTGTGTCATAAAAATCCAGCAAGAAGGTCTCAACTTCCTGAATCCCACTATTCGAAGCAGGCTCCCAGAGGAGGGTATCATTTTATGTCCTGGCAAGAAGGTCTCCTCTTCTTGAAGCTGCCGACACTGTATCCTCAAACCTGTATTCCAGAAACTGTGTCTGATGTGTTGTGGCCAAGAAGTGATTCCCCACCCAAAAAAAAAAAGTAGACACCGATACAGCTCTCCTGCAAGAGAAAGCAAACAGGCTTTATCACCTCATAAACATGTCTCACCAATCAATACTTATTTGCCCTCTTTTCTGAAGCAACTCTTCAGAGTCCACTTGAATTCTATCACTATGGATAATTCTTGAAATTGCATTTCTCCCTCTTAATGATCTTCGAACGAGGCAAGCACATCATTTTATTAAGTCCAACTATCCAAAGGAGCTGATTCAGAGAGGAGTTAAAATATACCTAAAATTGAGGTCTTAATCATTCCAGTATGATAGAACTCTGCTACATTATCAAATCTCACCAAGCCTGATCTCCCAACTGCCAGTGGCAAGAACAAACAGATGTCAGGGTTATTTGTTTGATTCAAAAATGACAGGAAATCAAAAATCTATCAAATGGATGTGTCAACAGCAATGCCACAAGCATATTGGTTAGTGAGATTTATGTGTCTCCATTTTGGCTCATGACAAAAATCACCTTCTAAGCTTTCTAATTTTCATATGCCCACTTGGACATACAGGTCAAAGAGTTCTATGAAGTATCTTTAAAGTTAGGTACAACAGAGAGGGGATCCAAGATGGCTGAACTGATACAACTCCAGCGCACAACACCTAGCCAGAGTGACGCAAAAATCCAGAGATCTCCTAGCTCCAACCGAGGTACCAGGTGCATTTCAACAGGTCTGGTCCAATGGTGAGCAAAGCCCACTCAGGGCAGACCAAGGCGGGGAGGGGTGCTGCTTCACCCAGAAAGTGCATCTGACCAGCAAGTCCAAGGGTCCCCCTCTGGCACTCCAGTCCAGATACAGCGCTTCGCCCAAAGCCTCAACAATACACAGAACAGGGGATCTTTGCCAGTCAAGTGCAGGGAATTATAAGCACAGAGTCGAATAATAATCCAGGACTGTGTCCCGGATTGGCTCACAGACCTAAACAGATGCATAAGCCCAAAAGGCAGCGGGGAGAACCTTTGGACTGAGCTATTGCCCCCTCCCTGCGCCCGGAGAGAGAGGGAGCTGTAAGCGGGAGCAGCTGGGCGGACCCCTACCCGATGACTGAAGAGAGAGGAAGCTGAAAGTGGGAGATGGCCAGGTGCTGCTGGGAGGGTCCCTACCCTCCCCCACAAACCCCAGAGAGCTGAAGCTCTGACTCTAGCTGGTTGCACAGCCAGTGCCACAGTCTGAGCTGAACCCTGAATGATCCAGCCCAGTGGAGGAAGGGCACGAACCACCATTAGAGGGGTGGGACTGGGCTACATGTTTTAACAAAAAAACACAGGAAGCCTATGTAGCAACGGGACAGCGTTCTTGACAACCCAGCAGCGCCTACAGGTGGAGGGCCTAATCTCCCAGTATAAACAAAAAAGACACAGGAAGCTTCCCTAATAACCTGAAGGAGTCCCTAGAAACCCAGCAATGCCTCCACAGGCAGACAAGCGACCTCATCAAGCAGCTCCCTGGCAATATAGCCAGGTAAACCCAAAAAGATGGGAAAAAGAAACAGCGCAAAAAAGATGAAACCATCAAAGACTAGAACGCCTCTTTTCCTTCAAGGAATCACAGCTCCTCAACCACACAGGATCACACCATGACTGAGAAGGAGTGTGACAAATTGACAGAAACAGGCTTCAGAAGGTGGATAATAACAAACTTTTCTGAGCTAAAGGAACACGTTCTAACTCAATGCAAAGAAACCAAAAACCTTGAAAAAAGGTTAGACGAAATGCCAACTAGAATAACCAGCTTAGAGAATAACATAAACAACTTGATGGAGTTGAAAAACACAGCATGAGAACTACGTGAAGCAAACACAAGTTTTAATAGCTGAATCAATCAAGCAGAAGAAAGGATATCAGAGATTGAAGATCAACTCAATGAAATAAAAAGAGAAGGCAAGACAAGAGAAAAAAGAGTGAAAAGAAATGAACAATGTCTCCAAGAAATATGGGATTATGTGAAAAAACCTAATCTATACTTGATCAGTGTACCTGAATATGATGGGGAGAATGAGTCCAAGCTGGAAAACATGCTCCAGCATATTATCCAGGAGAACTTCCCAAGCCTTGCAAGGCAGTCCAAATTTCAAATTCAAGAAATACAGAGAACTCCACAAAGATATTCCTCAAGCAGAGCAACCCCAAGGCACATAATCATCAGATCCACCAGGGTTGAAATGAAGGAAAAAATGCTAAGGGCAGCCAGAGAGAAAGGTCAGGTCACCCACAGAGGGAAGCCAATCAGACTCACAGCAGACCTCTCGGCAGAAACCCTACAAGCCACAAGACAGTGGGAGCCAATATTCAACATCCTTAAAGAAAAGAACTTTCAACCCAGAATCTCACATCCAGCCAAACTAAGCTTCCTAAGTGAAGGAGAAATAAAATCCTTTATGGACAAGCAATTACTGAGAGATTTTGTCACCACCAGACCTGCCCTACAAGAGCTCCTGAAAGAAACACTAAGCACGGAAAGGAACAAGTACCAGTCACTGCAAAAGCAAACCTGTGGGCAAAGACCAAAAATGCAATGAAGAAAATGATTCAACTAATGGGAAAGAAAACCAGCCAGCAAAAAAAATGGCAGGATCAAATTCACACATAACAATAGCAACACTGAATGTAAACAGCCTAAATGCCCCAATAAAAGACACAGGCTGGCAAACTGGATAAAAAGTCAAAACCCATCCGGTGTGCTGTATTCAGGAAATCCATCTCACATACAAAGACACATACAGACTCAAAATAAAGGGATGAAAGATTTACCAAGCAAATAGAGAACAAAAAAAAAGCAGGGAATGCAATCCCTAGTCTCTGATAAAACGGACTGCAAACCAACAAAGATCAAAAGAGACAAAGAAGGGCATTACAAAATGGTAAAAGGATCAATCCAACAAGAAGAGCTAACTATCCTAAATATATACGCCCCCAGCACAGGAGCACTCAGATACATAAAGCAAGTTCTTAACAACCTAAAATGAGATTTAGACTCCCACACAATAATAGTGGGAGACTTCAACACTCAACACTCCACTGTTAATATTAGACAGTTCAACGAGACAGAAAATTAACAAAGATATCAAGGACTTGAATGCAGAGCTGGACCAAGCGGATCTAATAGACATATACAGAATGCTCCACCCTAAACCAAGAGAATATACATTTTTCTCAGCATCACACTGCACTTACTCTAAAATCGACCACATCATTGGAAGCAAATCACTGATCAGCAAATGCAAAAGAACGGAAATCACAACAAACAGGCTACCAGACCACAGCACAATCAGACTAGAAGTCAGGATTAAGAAACACACTCAAACCCGCACAACCACTTGGAAACTGTACAATTTGCTTCTGAGTGTCCACTGGATAAACAATGAAATGAAGGCAGAAATAAAGACGTTCTTCGAAACCAATCAGAATGAAGACACAACTTACCAGAATCTCTGGGACACCTTTAAAGCAGTGTCGGGAGGGAAATTTATAGCAATAAATGCTCACATGAGAAACAATGAAAGATCTAAAATTGACACCCTATCATCAAAATTGAAAGAGCTAGAGGAGGAAGATCAAAAAAACTC